>VRMD01001646.1:0-16019 GCA_009872375.1 Sminthurides bifidus | reverse complement strand
CATCATTACCGCTTTATTGAAGAACAGGTAGCGGTCCCTCGTTTCATTATGGATAGATGAGGGAAATAAATATTCACTTTGCGAAGGAATTGCTATTTACATGTGAAATGTCTTGAAGATCCCACATCATCTGAAGTCTGTCTGACGAACTTGTAGTCGCTGAGATCTTAGGAAAACAAGTTTTCAGAGTAAAGGAAAGTCCAAATCACCTAATAGAAATTAACATGTGCTACTAAACTCCTGTCAATGAGAATTCCAATCCCTTTGCTTTTCGTCAACTGCCACCTGCTACGACAGTAGATACGGTTTGTTTAAACAAGATTAGCAAGGAGTTGCAATTCGTTTCATTTCACTCCAAGTGTACAAAGGTTAAATCTACGAAGATGCGCTGCACTACTGTTATCTGCAATCGTGTTGTAGCTACTATTCCCGACCTTGCGGCTAGCTGGCGCAAGTCGTTCATGAAGCGCGGAATGGCTACCAGTCGACTTGCTTTGCAGTCTACCTCTTGGCATGGAAATTTCTAGTCCACAATATTTCGAATATTGAGAGCATTGTATAACTGTTTCGGGTCGCTGCAGGTTTAGCAACCATAACTTTTAGACCAGACTCTATGCCGGTTAATTAGTACGCTTTTGAGTGCCATTTACAATTACTAGATGTAGACGCCACCCTGGTCAATACTGATTATCTTGGTAACCTCAAGGCTGAATGGCTATGCAATTAGTATTTCCGGTTGTTTCCACGCATCTTGTTACTTGTGCAACTACCTCTGTTATCAAAAGAGACTTTTGGGTGATCTTATGATGACAGCGTCAATACTTATTGCGCTGCGCTCGGATTGCATCGAATTCCTGATTTTCTCGATCTCGATGCAGCTCAGCAATTTGATAATACTAGATATGGAGGTTCGAAGCTTCCTTTTTAACTGTGTACCAGTACATTGAAGTAGAATTTGTAGCCGGGATTGTGTATGATTTCTGCCAAAGATGCTTCAGGGAGGGAATTGAAAAAGTTTTTCACTTGCAAACAAGTCCGATCAAATGAAAGCTGGAGAAAAGAAAATTCCTCGCCGCAAGTTGGCTTCCTAAATCGGTTCTATTCAAACTTAGCCAATTGACAGAAGCTGCTGAAGAAAATGAAAAAAGTTGTAGTGTCCAAAACTTTTTTCTCTAAAACCTCTAAAATCTTTCTGTTCCAACTGTTCCTGTATGAAAAAGTGAAACTATGGTTTCTCGTCTGTACCAACTTCTCATCCCTGCTTATTTACCAGGAAAGTTTTCTTATTACATGAGCAGATCCCCCAGCTAGACATACCCAAGGATTTCCACTCGGTAACTTAACAAGGTACGCAGATGAGAATATGGTGTTTTTTCCTATTTTATTTTCCGCAGAGACAATTCGTTAGGAGGATGGCTCCTGTACAGGTTGTTATCGGGTACATGTGCGGCACCGCTTTCTCCAATGCTTTCTCTAACATTGGTGAATCTCACAATTGGGATTTGTAATAGTCTCCACTGGTCATCAAATTCTACGAAAGCAATGTTTGCACTTGATTGATTCCGGACCAGGTCCACTGTGGGCATTGCTCCCAGGGGTCCCATGACAAAATGTCTCTTTCCTTCTTCCCAATCGAAGAGTGAGAGCTGAATTTCCCCAGAAGAGGCACCAATAATGCACAAACAACACAAACTTTTAAGGATGAAAAAGTCCTAAATGTTCAAACCCCTCAAACTACAGTGCCGTTGCTTCCTTTTTAAACACTTTTATTTTGGAATAACTCTAGTTCTATCAAACCGATTGAATTCAAAATTTGTGCACAAGTATTTAAGCTCGTTAGGAACTATTGTACGAAATTTCAGTGAATTGAAATCATTTTCCGAGATCCACGCGCTCAAAGGTTTGATGACAGTTTTTAAACCGAAGGAAAAATGCGCATCGACTGACTATTGACGGTAAAAGCAAACTACGACATCAGAAAGAGCAGTTCACCTTTAGTAGGAATAGTCGCTTACATTAGCTCTGGTTCCACTTGAACGTAAGAGGAAGAGACTCAAAATGGATAAAACATACTAAAAATTAGGCCGACATGTACCTTCTCTGTTTCCTTCCATTGTAAGTGCAGTGTGCAAATGTTTTCACGATTTGTTGTGATTTTGCAGTCAGAAAAAAGTTGTTGGTTGTGCACATAGGTGCTACAAGGTAACAGCTGATAATCGATGAAAAATGAATGCTACTAATTTCAAAGTGGCAAAAGCATGTATTTCTGCATATCACACTGTTCTTAGCCTGCCCTGTCTTCTTTTAATGTCTTTCATTCTAGTTTCTCTTTAACCGTCGTTTGAACTGTCAAATTCATGCCATCTTAAAATTCAAAAAAATTTTTTCTTCATCCATACTTTAATGAAATTTCATACATTTCCGCAATTTCTCGCCTTGAATGATGAGGAATAACACTACCTGACTCTTTAATAGCTTGCTCCAGTTCGTCAGTGGTCATTTTTGTACTGGTAGTTCTAACTGACAACGCTGTCTTCTTTTGGCGTACGTTCGCAATACTAGACAATAGGATGAATCAGCTGCTCTAAACACAACTAGCATTTTCTGTCGACAAAGTCCGCAGACTATGCGCACAGTCAATAGTGACAGATCCATGCTAACAACTTCAATTTCTCTTCTAATTTCTGCCGGGATAAAATAGACTATGAGCGGAGGCCACAATCCAGACTAGCTGACGGGCAGATATTAACCCTTTTTTGGGCTAAATATCCACCCGTCAACTAAAGATGCCAATGGAAGACATGCCAACTAAATTAAAATTTTGCTGGAGTTTAAGTTTGACAATCATCACCCGTCAATACGGAATGTGCAGAGTAGAAAATGATCACCATTCGATTAATTCTTGAGCCTGTGTGTGTGCACAACTGCGCAGTACTGATCGTCAAATGATGCCTCATTCATTCTCATAGGTTAATGTCTCATGCAGTACAAATTTTAGGAAACAGGTGAGACATTAATCCATGAAAGTCAACGAGGCCCATAATCAGATAAGAAATTCAATAGGACATCGTATGAGACATTCAATCAGACATTAATCTTTAGGAAGAAATTAATACAGATTGTACAATGAGACATGAACCCATGTAAGGCAATGAGTCATTAATTCGTGTAAGGCAACAAGACATCAACTAATGTGACGTGTAATTTGCCGTGGATACATCACGCACAAGCGTTGAACACTTCTATTATCACCAAAGGTGGCTTCGTCACTTGCAAATATCGTTTTGCGTTTTATTTGATCTCTCATGAGATACCCCATTGGATGTCTTATTTTGTTACATGGGCATATTTTTTAAAATCTTTCATATGTGTACTACAACATGCATTAACTAGCGTGAATGAATGCAGCATCGTTTGAGACATTATAAATCTGTACTGCTAATTTATGCACGCACAAATATTTGGGTTACCTAATATTAGAAATGCCTGATTCTTCTAATGACCAAAAAACAAATAAAACGCAAAATGATGTATCTTACTGACAAATCTAGATAGATAGATTGATAGATCGATAGCTCGATCTCTTTATTAATTGCAATCGTGCTTTCTGCCCCCGCAACCTTTCATACGTCAAATACAAATGAGTGACTTTGACATAAATCTGATACTATGTTAATTAAACTACTGACAAATCTGCTTTTGGTAGGAGTTGAAACTTAAAATGTTTGTGCGTTATTGCATCCACGCAAGATACATGTCACAAAATTTAATGCCACATTCTGTTACGTGATGTAATTACTTTTTCATGCAGTATTATACAGTACGGACTAACTTCGTACGTAGTTTAACGTTCATGCCTTGTTGGATGTCACATTTGATGTATTGTACATATGATAAATTGAATTTTGTGGGTTATGTCTAACTGCTTCCTTAAAAGTGTGCTACACAAGACATGAACCCATGTGAATGAATGGTACATCATGGGACACATGATATACGAGTTAGAATAGAATTCCGCTGTTAAGCACAATTGGTCAGCTCAAATTTTGGTCTCCTACATAAATTGGCTTCGGCTTTTAATAAGCCACTTAGACGGATTAAATATTGTTAAGGATGTGAATACTGTTGATGGGATGGATTTGGTCATCGAAGGATTCATGTGCCGAAAGTACGCTTTGTGGGAGGGAGATGTATGGTTGTGCGGCGATAGTAGCGTTTTGTGGAAGAAGTGACTGGTAGTGTCGAAAAGGAGGTAATTCTGTTTCTCGTGAAAAATCGTGGGATTGGTGATATTTCGCGGGACAAACGAATATTCAAGCTTTTGATGAAGACGCGAGTTACGGTTACGGGCTTGATATTCATGAGAGGACTGAAATATATTGTCGCCAATTTGAGTAAAGTAGAAACAAAATTGATTATGCTACAAAAACTATATTTTACGCACAAATTCTTAAATGCCGCACGAGTTATCTGAATGCAGTGATTCTGACACTCGGTTTTGAAAGACGATGCGAGTAGCTATCAAATAATGCAGTTGCATCACACATGCTCTTTTGTTTCAGGCTAGAGATATGCCAGAGCGAAGAAGTTTAACTTGCCACGCCAATTAGAAATGCTCTCTGAAGAAGCGGACTGAATCATGAAAACTGTTCTTCATTAACTAGGAGTTTCTAAGCCTGTTCACCGTTGATTAAAAAAATGCAATTTTAATCAACGGCAGGCAAGTTGGGACACCAAATACTGTAGACACGCGCAAATCACTTTAAAAATTGATGTCTCGCCACTTCTGAGAAAATTAGCAATCTTCAGGAAAGCTGTATGCCGACAGACGTGAGTGCCACACCGTATGTACCTACGAGTACACTATAGCAAGGCGGTAAAAAAACGTCAGGCCAAATGAAAGACTTCTCATTAGTTTTTAAATGGTGTAAAAGTTGTTTCCTTAATTTTGTTCGCTATTAGACAAGATAATCTTTTTCAATTACGACCGTCCTAACGATACTGAAGATGGCGAGATGAGGGAAAAAATAACCAAGGTTGATGTTTACTGCGCCATCCCGAACAACATTGAATCAACCATGAAGACATGCGGGTACTGAATTATTATTGTTATTATTATTATGTGTGCATATTTGCTACAAACTTTGTCGTTTCGGCAGCCCATCAAGTTCCTTCAACGGCCCGCACAAGCGGTCCTATAATCTAATGCTACTGCCTTTATGAATCTTGCCATCAATGTAGGTGTGAACTGTCAACAGTTTTATACCAGTCAAGCTCCTGGCGTGAAACTATTTCCAAGTAAACGTCACAGCTGGTTCATTATCCATCACTTCTCTTTGAGTCAGGTCAAGATTTCAGATCTGTGCTTACAGTAACATGTTGGAGGCTTGACACAACCAACATATTTGAGTCGCTTTTCTGCTCTGCGAAGAAAAACACACATGTACTTATTGGAGTGGTCAAATCGATGACTTGCGATTTGGACATCTGACCAAGTCTGGAGGATTATAAGCCTACATTGTACGAACTTCTGGGGAAGGTACATTACACCAATATTTTAAATGCATGCAATTCAACTCCCAGTAAAATGAAGACGTAAACCAATCGAGTTCTTGGAAATGGAATTACTTTTTTTTGCATCCTACATTTTTGACCACTCTCCTTGGCGTACACCCGGATCTGCCTTACAACGAATTTGCCTTCCTATAAAATCATTTACTGTTGTCCAAAAGAATCCTGAGCAGCGAAATTGCACTGGCATCTGAGCATGAGCAATGCTAATAAAAAGTGGCAAACTCTTTTTGGACGTAATTTAAAATCACCCTCAGAATTGTCTAAACTCGGCAAATTTTTTTTGCAAGCAGGTAAAAGTCTCCTGCATCTCCACATTTTGTACATCTAACGATCTAATACATCCAATCTCTTGACTGCAAGCACTCCAAAACAGAATGCTGACGACCTCATGTCCACTGCTGGCCCAAGAATCGTTGGCAACTGCATCGCAAAGGCATTTGCAAATTGAAGTACTAGCACTTGGCCGGTGCATTTATTAGAGCTACTAGCCTTGCTCCTAGCGTAAAGGCAAAGGTAGACGACCGAACAGCTACCAGGAGGAAAAATGACATTCGGTGTGCAAACGAAAGGTCCTTTTCCCTGTTCGCACCATATATTTTTGAGGCCATCCCACCCGTCCGATAAATGGAGGGAAGAGAAGAAAGAGTTAAGAGTGAAGAGGCTGGTGGGAGGGGAAATTTAAGGAGAAATTAGTAGATTTTTCTACACATTGTCGTCCATTACGTTCTTCACACCCGCTGAATCTCCACATCTATCTGCATCTACATAGGTTCCGTATTATGGGTTTCTTATGTACTGGCTGGAGGAGCGGAACTCTCGTTGAATTTTTTCCCTTTCTCACCATAAATTCTCCTTATCTTGTCTCCCGCTCAACAGATCCCGAGCCTTGGGGAGAATCCGGAGAGAAAACTAAGAGAAAATATAAGAAAAGCTATGACAGTCATTCCCGCGAGAGAAAAATGGATCCACTTTGCCCTATCCCGTAATACCGTTACATAGAACGGAGTGACAGAAAGAATCTAGCACCTAACTGAAAAGAACCCGGGCAACATCCTTCCCTTGCAGATGTGTGCATGCTGAGCAGAGAATATAACGGAGTTTTCTTCCTCAGTCACCCAGCGAGTATTTCACCCAAGCGAGAGACGGACTCTGGCTGGTGCCACTGTCTAAGGATATTGTAGCTACAAACTTTCAGGAGACTATAAGTCTTTGAAAGAAACGGGTGCGAGGAAGAATTTTCTCCACGTACAAAGTTGCTCGCCATTTTGCAAAAGAAATCCGTAATAAATTAAAAGCCGAGCATGTAATCTATTTGTGCGAGCTGGGATGTAGGCTCTTTCCGATCTGGAAACTAAGTAGCTCACAGAAAATGAAGTTTCTCCAACGGGGTGGTGAAGAGTTACTGCGAAGGAGAAGTAGCAGCACATACATACATGGAAAAGTGGAAAAGTAAGCGGGAAGGAGGATCCACAGCAAGTATTTGAGGGAGGAGATGGAGGAAAAAATCTTAATGCACTTCCAGCATCTAAGTCAGTTCAGCACGCCATCAGGAGGCATAAAGAATGTGTGGAGAGAAGGAAACGGTTCCGCTCCATTGCTGCCATAAATCGTCTAAAATAAAATAGACTTTCTAGATATCACTACTATAATTTAACCCGTTCCGACCATAAAACCTTGCCCTCTAATGGCTCCCCGCACTCTTCCTTTGAATTTCTATAAAACGTTTCCTACATTACCCAATGACTTACAACTTGGACGGAAATCTAAAATTTCCTCTCGCTCACTAACTTACTAGGAACTACCACGCCTCGGTTCAGGATGAGTGACGGAGAGACTAGGAAAGTGCCTAGGCTAGCACAAAAGTCTTAAATAAAATCAAGGAAAGAGGCACAGAGAAGAAAAAGAGATGGGCACAAAAAAACTATTCAGTGAAATTGGAATCTGTGAATGAAATTGCTCCTTGATTTCACCAAGTTTGCATACATGCAATCAGTACCAAAGAACTTGCTGGAGAAAAGCTTTCAGCACCCATTTATTATCGCAAGGAAAGACTGAACTGTGGCAACTAATTTTATAAGTTATCGTGTGTCATTTTTTAAGGAGGACTACATGAAGCAAAAAATATCGCGTCGATCAAAAACGTGAAGTCATAGGCTCGGATCCTGTCGTTTAAATTTCATGCAGAGTATAATGACGATGATTAAAAATATACAAAATTGACCCCTCCATTTCACAAAGTTGCTTTTCTTTTTTTGTTTTGCAGATTGTCTTGTTTTCTTGCTTCTGGTGTTCTTCCGGTATAAATTTGTTTGACCATGGGCATGACTGGATGTTATGCCGAAATTAGCATCCGTTGCTGAATTCGCTTCCGATTTCAGCACACCTTTAAATCTACGCTGGTAGTTTGCCTATCATAATGAAGTCTCCAAGTGTACTTGAGCCAAATAGCTAAATGCCGTATCTAGTGCGTGATGCTGCCCGGCAGATGATAATGTTTCACACTCAACTTCAACGAACGAGCACAGTACACAGAGTCCAGTAAAGCTGAAAAAAATCCCTTGAACGAATTAATTTGCCATGGTATTAGCTTTTCAAGGACTGCGCATTAGGTCATGCGAACAAATGCACGACGCGTTCATATCCTGAGTTTCCCAACTTCATTTGATGTTTCCAAATCGCAATGCAAGCAAGACTTGTGAAAGCAGTACAATCATTGCAGTTCCAGGCTCGCACAAGAGTCACCAACTACGGCACACGCAATGCAAGACCTGTGAATTTACACATGACTTATTTCAACTCCTAATAATTTATGCGGGTGGAGGAATCAACTCTCACGTAAAGGCCTACCCTACAATGGATGGTTTGTCTGCATAAAAGCTTCTCGATCAGTCGATTTTGCCGGTGTAATGATTTACAACTCCGAGTCCTAAACCATAGGCTGGTGTGAATTGAGATGTCAACTCCCCATACCAGCCGTCACCCAACAAACAATAGAATACCGGGCCTATGGCGTGTGCCCGAATTTCCAACTGACTTGCATGAATAATCATGCATGCATTGATTTAACTTTGAACCTATGCATCGGTCACTTGAATGATCGGGTGTGCTTGAACAAAAGACAGGGACGGTGCATTGTATTTAACGTCGAATTTTCCAAGTCCGGTGGAACCAGCGCCGCCAGTGGCAACCCTGAGCAACTGGAGATTCCAGCTCAAAACATAATGGACTAAAAGCAATTCCCGCTTCATCCCATAATCGGATGGTTTATGCGACCCCGTATGCATGAATCTGAGCCGTTGGCAGGAGCAATTCAAAGCACCTTGGTAGGCTTTACCTCCCGGTTCGATGTTCATCTTCCGGTCGTCTTCTCCGTCTCCATTATATTCCTTCTCCTGGCTGGTTCCCTTGCCTAAAGCCCCAAGTTTCAATTGCTGCATTGCGAGGCGAGTTGCCATCGCGGTTGCGGAGAAAGTTAAGTTTCTCGGGAACCGGAACAAATCCAGACGTTAAGAAGGCTGGAACAGGAAGGTTGAAACGACTTGGGAGCCATCACATTTCAACATTTTGTTGGTAAGCTACAGGAGGATACATATTTGCTGCCTCAGCTGGACCGCAGAATTATTTCTCCACCGGGTTTTCTTCCCAACATCCCATCCAGTCCATGAAGCAATGAAGCAGATTTCTCTCCTCCTCTCACAACTCTTGTGCTTGAGAGACTTTGCAAGTGCCGCGGTTCTGAAGGGGAAAGCCGGGCGGACGGAAGTCTTCTAAAATCTCATATCTATGTAAACAAGGGAGCCGAAATGAAAGCTTTTGATAATACCGGGAAAAGGATAAAACCCCAGGAGCCGATTTCCCTCCTCGTTTCAGCTCAACTTTCTTGATTCATTCTTAGTAGATTTACTAGAAGATTGCCATCCAATCTGATTCCCCCATTTACTCTCTCGCTCTCTCTCTCATCTCCTTTTATCCGCAGATGGATAATGCAGTGGACTATGTCGTGCACCATGTCTTGAGCTGAATAGTGGCGGAGGAAGGAGCAAGATGCCACTTCTGGCCTCCTTCTATTTACCAAAGCCACACAGCACGCTCATTTCCGTTCGCATCCTATTTTCAAACCAAATTCGGATCTAATGGAGAAAAAATGCTGACGGCTAATTCATACATGTTCTGCTTGCTCCGCGTAAAATAAGCTGTAGCCGTCCTGGCTTGTTCGCCGAGGAGTCCGTGCCTTACGGAATTGATGATGATGATGGTGCGGTGTAGTCGTCGGTGGACCGTAATCGAAAACGCCTTTCCCGCCAAACGAGAACCAATGAATCTTTTCCCCTACCCTTTACGTAATCACAGAACCTGTTAACGGCTTCGGCCGTCGTGCAAGTGTACACAAAGTTTTGGAGGAATCGAATAAATTCCCCACAGATTCATTCGTCTTCATCAGGAGCGGGTGAGCGAAAGAGAAGAAGAAGAAGAGCCTGCATGTACACCAAGGGCAGCTCGAAGCAAGCAGGCGTGGATAACAAAATAATGTACAGGAACAAGATCAAAGTCCGGAATTCACAAATCCGTCTGCCGCTTTCTTACCCGAAATGAAGTCTTAATTGCAGCCTGATCCTTGTCTGAAGGGATGTTGCTGACCCGGCCCGGCTTTCACACACTAATAGGGAATGGGAGGGCAAAACTAATAGCCATAAATATATTTTGACCCCGCTAATGGGACAAGTCCTGCTCCGTCTCGTCTCCTCGCGAGATCCAATTTCATCACAACATACTAAATGCTAAACAACGAAACGCAACCCCTCAACCCCATTATCAAACGTAAGGAACTGAAGAAATTGCCGCAGAGGTGTATCGTATCGTGTGCTGCTAACACTAGCTAGAACTGTACTGTTTTCTTGTCAGTTCGTTTGCCAAGGATCAAGTTCTTAATAGTGAAAGAACGGAGCGACACCCTGTTCCTTCCTTCCCTTGGATTATGCTAGGAGAGAAATGAGACGGGAAGCATAAGCTTCTAATTAAAGCTGTGAGGCTGGTGAGATGTGAGCTTGTTTTGTGCATGGAGACGACAAACTACGTTGTTGAAGTTAATGAACATGAAACTTGACCGAGTAAATCAGTTGATGAAAGCCCGCTTTGCGGTGGCCGTCCATTGTCCATTGCCCATGTTGATAGCCAATCACGGTATGTTCTGCAAATGGAAGGGACAAAGGTAGGGAGTAGGGGTACTTTTGCGTCAGGATTTCAGTATGTCCGGCAGAATCTTTGAGGATGATGCATTGATGCCGTGACAATACAAGACAGACAAATGGTGGTTTCGTTTCAATGTATGACTTTGAAGACCGTTGAATTATTTTGAAATCCTAAAGTGTGAGTTAATCATGATATGAAGGTGACTCTCAAGTATTTAACAGTTCAGCGTTAGAGCGTTAACATGAGAGAAGAATTATTATACAGCACTAATAACAGGCATACACAGAATCAATGCTCCAGCAAGGTTGAGCAATTTTGTAACGACTCTTAGCGGAAGATTAAAGTTACAAATGCATCTAATGATAGCGTAGTGACGGAATTCAAGGTCCAAAGCAGCAAACGGCTTCGATTTTTCACATGTTTGCACTAGATTTCTTATTATTCGCGTTCATTCATCTACTGTTCTGCTCTATGCATATTTTAAATCTTGTTTGAGAATTAAATCCTGGCGTAGACTCTGGTACACAAAAGACTAGAGTTACTTTATTCTAGCACTGTCTATGTAGCATAATATGAGGCGCCAGCTTTGCCTGCATGTACAAAAGTTTCATCATGTTCTGGTTCGTTGAAACCGAGGCTAAATTCACTCCTAGATGTACTGACTCCACATTTCGTTAGTTTTCCTAATCTTCCTTGACTTTAGTACAGGGAGAAAGTTTCTCTCCTTTGTGCAAGGACACAACGGAAGAGTAAACTTTGGAACAGTTTGGTGGATGCACACAAAGGTTTTTGTCGTCCTCTTTCCCAAGTACTAGTTCTTCATCCGAAAGAGCCTCGCGTGCTCTTTCCGATCTTTGCTTTCCCTCTGAAAATGGCTATCATAAATTTCCTGCTTTCTCCTTTCTTTTCTGTTTGCCTTTATCGGACTGGAACCAGGAGGAGGGCTATTCCCTCTATTCCCGTCTGCTCAAACTTGCTCGAGATTACCGAGTTTGCATTAAAACCAGGGAAGCAGCGGGATACCAGCCTCACTGGTAAAACAACTAGATTTAGTTAGGGCAGAAAAGTTTTCTCTTGCTGGTCGCTATCGCAACCCTCCAACGCTACGTTGTTCCGGACGTGCAGCGGAGCCGAAATGTTAGCCGCTGGAGTAAGCAGTAGTGAAAGCACGTACTAGTACATTAAATTGCTTCTGTGTGCATGGAAGCTGAAAGATCGTCATTTCAAATGCCGGCTACACTACCAGAATAAATAATAGAATAGAATGCCGCTACCCACTCCTCTATCTTCATCACGGTACATTAGTCTGCAAACATGAGAGAAATTCCCGCACGTTTCACTTGTCTCTTCTTTCACCCGGGTTGCCGCTACTGCCAATAGGCGCTTTCATTTTTTTCACCAGGCTCCAGCCATGGGTCCCGTTCCGGTTCGGTAGTGTCTCTCCCTTTGGTTTAGTATTTTTCCGTGCGTCCAAATGCTACAGACCTTTAGCTTAGCCCTGCTAGGCTTTTCTTAGGAATTTGGACGCAATAGTGGGAATGGCTTACCTGATATGGAGTTTGGCACCCGTGAAATTCTTCTCGTTCAGCGGTAGCTTGCTACAAATAATTTTAGTTTTTCAAAAAGGCTTCCATAGAGGAGAGAAAAGTGAGCAACTAAGTAAGTACAAGAACCAATTAATTTTCAGAGAGCAATGTCTGATACTTTATTCATAGTCGGTCAGGACAACGAGCAATGCATGCATAGTCTCTAATTTGAATTCGTTCAAGTACAGTTCTCGTATAGTCTTTCGCTCCGACTACAAGACGTGGTATGAGTTTTTCATGAAAAATAGCTTTTCGCCTTCTCTCAGAATACGGAATCGGGAGGACCTGGGCCTTGGCTGAGGGTACGGCGGGGCACATCTCCAATCTAAGCTACTACCTACGACCTACGCTTTTAAACAGCCGGTATGCAATAATATGCAAGAGGAGCGCCGTAGATGAAATGGAACTGCAGAACAAAATGGTCGTTTTGGATTCCATTCTAAATTCTAAGTAGGAGCAGATATACTACGAGAAATATTTCTATGTATTACGGCACGAGAGGCGTAGACTTACTGCTTGCTGGGGCTTAAAACGCCAAGTCAGCCTGGAATATTGTCTCTTTCTGTGGTTTTAATGAGACTATTTCATGCATTATAAATAAATATTTCCTACTTAAGCTTCTGTGCTCATTCCTGAATTTCGTTTTGAAAATACCGCAGGAATTCCTTGCATTTTAGATGCGTTTCCGGGTCTGTGCCTGAAAGTCCATTCGGGTTGTGAACGAGAGGCTGTTGGTAATTCAAGACTAGGTTTTGGTTAAGATGAAGTTTGAAGCGTTGAAGGAAGACTGTGAAGCGTAGATTGAACCGTTGCCATGGATACGTCATTGATCATGAGATCCGCTTCTGCATTGCTCAAGAAACGATCTTTTGTTTTAAGAATTGCAATATTTTATTCGAAAGCACGCATGATGATGCCGTATCGACCGATGAGTTATTACGCAATTTAAACAAAGCCTTATTTCTGCTTGAATCAGTGCCAATTTTCGAGTGCGATACGCTGTCCCGCCTCGCAAATCTACTGGTGGTTGTAGGAGCCTCTTCAGTCCTTTTCGTCATCTTGAATGGTATCTGTGTAGAACAAAATTTCTTAAATTAATCCACATGATTAATTGTACGTTTAATAAATCTAATCTTCCCCAATATAAACTCGAGAATACATGGATACTCCAAAAGCGATCACATTTCCAAATCTGATCACAGACACTTTAAAACGCGCGCAGGAGAAGAAAAGTCGAACTAGTATAAAGTGCGTATATCTTATTGCAATTTGCAAGAATTGGCATGTAACCCTTACAGCACTAGTTGAACAATACCTAAGATTGAGCACTAATACTACATAGTTAGTAGGAATTGAGTTTTTTTTTGCAACCGGCGAATTGTATTAAAGGTGAGTATATGTCACGTAAGCGATTTGGAGAAAGGCGGAAGGGAAAGCAAAGGTAAAATGTTGTGGGCTCGTTGACTTAACTTTTTGTTAGTGTAAACACCACAATTTGAATTATTTCACGTAAGCGATTTGGAGAAAGGCGGAAGGGAAAGCAAAGGTAAAATGTTGTGGGCTCGTTGACTTAACTTTTTGTTAGTGTAAACACCACAATTTGAAGATAAGATTAACGTAAAGGTTAGAAAGGGCTATAAAGAGGCTCGTTGTGAGGAATGAAAAGCGTCAGAACAATCAGGAATGAATGAAATAACATTGAATTAGCTATTGCAGCTTGGTCATAAAACGGGAGTAAAATAAAACTGAAGGCTCTTTCCCTTTATAGGCATCAAGTTGCTCCGTCTCATGATTTTTAGAGCGGACAATATCTTCAGTCAGAACACCAAGGATGGAACGACACAGCGACACCAAAAGCACCACAGCCGCCTTTCCAGCAAGCTTATGCTTCAGCCCTGGCCCAACACCAACTCAAGCCAAGCCTCACCTCCATGATGTGGTACGGCACGAGGCTTGAAATCAAGAGATTTTTAGTCTTTAGTACTGCACGAAGAGGGAAATGCTCACCTTGGGACTCGGCATAGCTCAATCCTATGCACGAGCACGGAGCACAAGCTGGATTTCTATAGACTCTCAGGATTTTGTAGACTCTCGTCGGCAGAAGCACCTACTCTGGCTTTTAGTCCTATCGTGATCGTACAGCAGCCTGGAAAACCGCAGTGGAGCCTGGACTAATCACAGGTTGTACCATTGTGAGTGGTTGGGTCACTAGTACTTGCGTTAAATGCCACACAGTCTGGCATTTTCAAGTTGATAAAAAGGTCAAAGCCTAAATGTCGATGCGATCCGCGATCCTTAGCTGATTCTAATTCACTAACAGAGCCACGCCATACTGCATAAGTTTCACGCCGTCTGTCTCTAAACTGGACATAGGTAGTAGTCGAGCGTTTTTCTCGATCTCTCTCTTGCAACTCTTATTCGTGCCCAAGATTTTAGGTTCAGGACTGGGCAAGGATTTGATCCTCTGTAAATGAAATCAGTGCTCCTTCCAACTGAGTCACTAACCTCCGTGTCAAAGGTGTGCATTGAGGATTCCCCTGAATGTTACCAAAGGGTAAAGGTAAGGCACAAGGCTATTTTGTTGAGAGGCTGCAATTTCCAATGGCCTCCTCACTACAATTGCAAGAGTGGGAATAAGTAAAGCAGAGGAAGAGTTTATGCCGTCACTGAGTAGACTATAGGCTGGAGTAATTTGCACAGGAAGGTAGCATGTAAGGAATCTCTGAAAGGTGATAGGGAATGCATACCAGACTATGTACCGAGACTATAGGACTGCTAAAGTGTTGGGAGGTGCCAGGTTCCGTTGTTTCAAGGTGCAATGTGCACATAAGCTGGAGTGGCGGTGAAAGTGAGAAAAGCTCGTAAAAGGAATGAAATAAAATAAAGCGGAGAGACACTATAGAGGACTGTGAGAAGACGTCCGTGGTGTGTCTGAGGCACTAGTGGTTGAATAAACGGCACGTCGTGCAGGTCTTCTACTTGAGTGAAGGTAAAAAAGCAAGGAATGAATACGAGATCGGCAAAAAGATCTGTTTATGAGCCGCTATTGACATCCACAAAAGTACAAATAAACCTTTATGTTATGAGCTGCGTTATTCTGGAACGATTCCCCTTAGATACAGACGGACACAAAGCGGTGACAAAGTCCAAAGCACAGGAATGAGATTAACACCAAACAGAAAGATTGAATGAGCATACGGAAACAGAGAGAGTTTTGGCTACAGCTTTCTCTCACCACTTGTTACGTTGCACACCTCATGATTTGCAAGTGGAGATTGTTAATTCAAAAGTCATTAAATCAAGCGTAGCGCTGCAGTGTACTAAAGCGGTTTTACAGTAAGCTACGTTCAGGTATAATATGCTGTTTATAGACAGACAAGCGTTTCTTTGCCATGAAAGCTTAAAAAATGAATTCTACCTACGATGCCTAAACTTGTCCTAGTACAAAAATTAGTTCTTTCCATAAAGCAAGCCTTTGTATTTCATCGGGGCAACTCAGAAGGCTCAGTTCGTTTGCAATAAGTAACTTAAATCTGAGAAAAAGATGAGAAGGTGGGAATACACGATTACATGTTATCTATGCAATTGGCGGAAAAGTTGCATGGCAGTGAACTGGATACAGCCCCAGACAGGAGCAGAAAGGTCCCAAACCTGTTCTGCAGGATTACG
>VRMD01001645.1:0-16023 GCA_009872375.1 Sminthurides bifidus | reverse complement strand
TTGCGAAAAGGGTCCGATTCCTGTGGTTTGTAGAGGTCCTTAAGGGGTCATTCGCGGCAACTAACATGAAAATGATGCATTTGACCACACATTTGATGTGAAATCGACCAAGAGTAAATGCAGTATGTGCTGCAGTATAAAGTTTGCTTATTTCAGTACGAAATACAGTAAAAAGTATAACTGTTTGATTTCAGTAAGTAAGTTTTACAGTATAAAATGCCGAAATCATTTTGATACAATACAGTATACCATTTCGATACAATACAGTATGACAGCCCTGTTGGAAACTAGAGCGAATGTGCAATGTAAAATTAGCGACAGGAGAACAAGAGTCTAAATCCTCGGTAATTTAAAAGCCGCCACATATCTATACCACAATGTGCAAAGTATTTTGTGTTTTCCTTTGAAATTACACATTAAACGTGCCCACTTTCTCCTCCTCCACTTGGACGGGACAATGTGTGATGAAAAGACGAGTTATGCCGCGTCCAGCCCTGCTCTCTGCTCTACTCCAAAAGTCCGTGCTGAAACAAACGCGATAGTAAAAGCTTTTACGAACAAAGTGCAGTGCACACTCAGACTGAATAGGAGACGAAGAGAAAATTCCTACCAGATTAAAACATGTAAGAAAGCAGTATGGATTTGGAGTGCGAAATACGAAGCTGAAGCACATACTGTTGTACTCGCGTGGAAGAGATGCAGCATTGCAAAAACTTGAGGGTTGTTTGTGGAACAAGACTGGAAACAATAGCTATGTACATACAATGGTTAAAATCTGCATTGGAAAGGGAAAGGGTTTAAAGCAGACCAAGTTTTGAAACGGTTTCCAAGAACTTTTCACAAAGGAATATCCCATAGGAGACGGGAGAAAAACAATGGTGATCGGATGCAGCGGATCTGTCCTAGGAGACAAAACTAGGAGAAGAACAGTTTGGCAGGAATGAGCATGCTGTTGTTCAAAGACTCTTCAGGATTCTTTCATCCCCCCTCTTGACTTTTGGTAAGGGGGATTCTCAGAATCCTTCTGTGACAAGACCAATAGCACAAAGTTTCTCACACTTGAACAGCCAAGCTTTTGCTGAAGGAGGCTGGGCGGGATGAAAAATCTATTACTTTTTGTCTCCTTGCCACTTTCATTACGGAGGCAGAACACAAAGAGCATTTGAGTGTTTACGACAAGACCAGGTGTTAGCAGGAGGACGGAGCCACTCCGCTCTCGCGTTTATTTCGCCGACTCATTTGCATGTCATGCTCATACCGGTTAGCGGAGGTGTAAAACTGCTGGAAACTTGTTGCGAGCAGGGACCCCACATTGGCCATGTACAACAACAGAAGCGGAATCCCAAACAAGGCATAAAATATTGTCAAAGCTTTGCCCCAATCCGTTTTCGGAGTTAGATTTCCGTAGCCTGAAATCAGAAAAGAGAAATCAATCCCAAATTGTGAACATAAGTCTCAATTTATGTCCGCTGTAAACTCGTTTACTATCCGCTTTTCCCTTCAGATTCATCAAAGGAGGCAGGAGAGGGTCGACAAAGGGAACCGCGTTCAAGAAATTGCATTATGGAACATGTAACTTTCCCTGCATCTCTCTGCTTTCTCCCGTGGAAGGAACGGCTTTGAATGTGGCCACAATAAGCGCATCAAGTCTGGGGCTCATGTTGAACAAAGAGGGAAAGTGCGTCTCCCTTGCGATAATAATACTTAACCTAAATACTGGCAGGGGGAGATACGAAACCTGTCACACAGTTCCGGGAGCTAACTTCTGTGAGGAATTACCGTACCGTGGAGTACTAATGCAGAAGGTCAACCTAGCTAATAAAAGGGAAATGTTGAGTTTTTTTTTATCCTCAGAAAGCGGAAAGGAGTCGCGTCCCGATCGTCCTCGGGGAAAGCTGCAGTTGAGCTGATCTTTTTAGACTATAATTAAAGTGCTGAAGCCTTGCGAGGAGAAGATTGACGGGAACAAATGCGGATGGAGTGCTGCGCTGTTCTAATGCGCCTCGAAGGCGGAAGATTACACGAGTTCCTTGGATGGCCAACATCCGAAATCCTTGTATTCCTCACTTTACACAGTCCACTGGTCTGTACGGAAAGCACAACTGCTAGCAGCTGATAAACTCCAGCTAATGTCATCATCATTTGTTGTTCTTCAAGATGCGTGCTGAGCCATAAGAGGAACGTGACTACGAGAGCGTCAGTTGCGTTTCGCACAACGGCTGGAGTACACGCAGCTTGGAGTGATTTTGTACCCGAGCAACATGGCTGTACATTTCCTTTTCCGCCTTATTTAAGTCTCAGCTTCTCAGTGAAGGGAAGGAGAGAGATCAGGAATCCCAAAATATGTGAAGCTTATCCTGTGATATTACGTGAGAAGAAGATCACAGAACACGGAAGGGAAGGATAGCCAGCGACCGTTGACACGGTGTGAAAGATACACGGAAGGGAAGGATAGCCAACGACCGTTGATTTATATCATGGCTCCATTGTGAGGCTGTGCCGGTAGGGAAGGCAGTGGTCGCTGTTATGGGAAGAGTCCCGAGGATAACAACAGATGTTTTACTGGCAATAAAATTGTGAGCTTAGGCAGCCATGATGAAGGTTATGAAGTGATAGACACGAGTGTTGTGGATGAGCCGTTAAAGGACGAAGGGAAGGCGATGGCGGTGGCATTAGTTAGTGAGGCTCGCGAACGTAAATAGTTTTTGCATGAAAGTTTCCCTGTTTGCGGTTTGAGGAGCCTTGAGACAGAGAGAGACGGTGGGAGGGTGGAATGGCGAATGGAGAATAAGAGAAATTAATGGAAGACAGGACTAACCGTTTGCTTAAGTCAAGTGAAAGATGGTAAGAGTAATAGGACAAGCGAAATAAAATAATTGATGGGCTTTCTGTCAACTCACCGATGGTTGTAAACACGCTGAGTGAGTACATGAGAGCGGCCGGGAAGGTCCAGATGGGATCTGACGATCCATCATATCCGAGCTGTATCTCTCGAACCAGGGAATGCTGAAACTTTTCCACTATCAAATCCACTTCCGACTTCCACCTCTCCAAGTAAATCACATTGTAATTGCTTGTCACATTCCACAACTGACTCACCACCTCCTTTTTAATCAAATCCACCTCCTGCATTCTTCGATTTTCTTCACCAGACTCAACTTCGACGAAAATCAAAGCACCGATAATCGTGTAGCCGGCGAGCAGAGCGCCCACACCGATTTGACTGAAGGCGAAAGCTATGGCTTTTTGCACGTAAACTTTGCAAAGTTTCCGACGTCTTTCTGTAACAGAGCGGAAGTTTGTCATTCACATGGAAAAGTTGATTCACGCCATTTGCCAAAGTCAAGCATAAATCACGCATGGAAATTGACCTGGGGCCGTGGCTGACTTTGACACAGAGGGAGCATGGCGCGCAATGGATTTACGCAAAGATTTAAGTAAAGCGTCCAATTACCGTGCTTTGTCAAGGGCTGGGAGTGCCTGGGAGGATTTTTCCGTTTGATCTCGGAAAACGTTGAAGAAGTTTTCACACTGATGTACGACTGCATGTCGGCTGAATTTTCAGCTTTGCAACTGAATTCCTGCTGAGATGGAATTCGCAGACACAAAAGACGATTGCGTTTCCGTGGCTTCCCTAAGAAAACAAGGGCAGTAATGGCGGATTAAAGGACTGCTTTTATGTCCTTTTGAAGTGGCGGTGGCTGAAAGCAAGGAAGGAGATTGAGCAAAGCGCCATCATGTGAAATGGGATGAGGAGACCGGAAGCAAGCTGGTCGGAGGGATTAGCCGCAAAATACATAACGGCGAGTTGAATAGGGAATCGGATTACAGTGGAGAAATTAAGGTATTTGCAGCAGTATCACTTTTCCTGAAGCACGTTGGACTCCAAGATAAGGAATATGGTTGCGGAAGTAAGTACGCGAAGATTGTTTTCCTCCCGGCCAAATGCATCGTAAAGCTTAACTAGCCCTGAGCAGAGTGTACATGTAAAAGGTATGTGAAAGAATCAATAGCAATAAAACGATTTACTTCCTTCCCTCCAGTCATGGATGAGAGTCAAAGGTTCGCCGGGAGAGATAACAATACCCATGTGTTTATAGGAGCGATTTAGAATCCGACTTTTTTATTGCAAATGGCGGCCATGAATTTCACTCTGCTTTCTCCAACTGCTAATAGCAAAATAGTTGCGATTGACCAAGAATGACATTCACATCAGCTCGGGATTCGGAAGTGGACACGGCCTCGGTTTCCTCCAACCTTGCCAACCCAAGTAACTAACTACTGCAGCTGACTCGCCATACTGCAGTGCATGGTACGTATGGCTTCGTAAGGAGAAAGTGAATGGTGGAGATGGCGACGAGGCTGGAATTTTTTACACCGATTCTCTACACCAATGTCAGTGAATGTAGTATAGTAATACATAAACTATGGCTTCAAAGGAGCAATCAACGCGAACGAGAAATCTGAACCAAATAACAGAAGATAGGGGATGTGAATACCAAAGGTGTTGTCCGAGGCAAGAGATTTATTACCCTCGCAAATATATACTTTTGAGCAGCAGGAGGAAAAAGTACGTTTCATTTGATGAAACTTTCAAAGGTGAAAGTCAAAGTGAAACGAAATGGTGTAAATGAACCGCACTCAAAGTTAATGACTGAGAAACAAGAGGACGAGCATGCTGAAAGCTATCGTGCTGCCGAACCTGGCTCTAATCACCTTTCATTCCCAAAAAGTCGCAGTTTTTCAGGTCACGATACAACGAGACGAGAATCGGAGCTAGGGTCGGAAAAAGGCACGTTTCTGGTCCAAGCTGGACCACGGCACCGGTGTAACGTCCAAACGGTTCATGGTAGAGCCCTGAGCAAGGGCTCATTGAATGCGTCTTGGCGGGTTCTATCTCGCAGGTTCTTGGGTTTTATGATCTGGTGGCAAAAGTGTCGGAGCTAGGGTCGAGAAAAGGCACGTTTTTGGTCCAAGCTGGACTGCGATCTCGCCATGCTGAGTAAGGTTTCGGCAATTTTTAATCGGAGCTCAATGCAGGATAATGTTTGTCTATCAAAGCAGTGATTTCTATCATATTGCGAAATCGGGTTGTAATCTGTCCCGCCATCAGGCATGTATGGTGGTACAATGGCAGGCACACTCCTTGGAAAAGGCGATACATGTATCTCTTTAATCACCGAGACAAAAGCACAGCTTATCACTTTGGTCCAATCTCCACGTGAGTTTTACATTGGCGTCTAAAAACATGTTCAAGAAGCCTGTTGAGGCGCACGTGCCTTTATCATCCATCAGATCTGGGTGCACGTTTTTCTCTCGAGTATACATACCTCATTGGCGTCGAAACTCACCTCCTCAGGACTCTCATAAGTCCATCAGGAGGGAAAAGTCACACGGTTCATTAGCAGAGCAAATTATGATGATCGGAGGCTCATGCATATTTTATCACGAACGAGCTGCTATCAGATGATAGAGCGTTTGAGCAATTAACACCTGTTGTGGCCAAAAGCACGAGGCACAGATGCGGCAACTTTGGAAGAGGCCGAGTTAGCGAAAAGGCGAGGGCGAGGAAGAGAACTGCTCTTTCTTGCCCGCTCGAATGCAATAATAGTAATTTATACGACAGGGATGCCATTCTGGTGGAAAAGGTAAATGTCACAGGTGTTGAAAATAATGGACCATATTGAAAAGCACGGTTGAGGAAGGTACGCTCCGTGATAGTTTCCGTACCGTCTGCATTTTGGTAACGTAATGGGTAAAGTAAATTGTTCCTCGACGGAGAAAGTAGAGTAGATAAATTCTTGTTGTCAAGTGTTGAGGTTAATCCTAATGAAGTGGGCTGTCATGTTTGCTAATTGGTTCCACGACTGGTATTAATAAAGAGAAAGTTGGAGTGATTGAATTAGCCAAACGAGATTGAACAGAGGTAGAGGTACAGACAGGAACGGAGGCCGTTTTTGAATCCACGCAAGAATGTAATTTGGACAAAATTAGATGAGCATGTCAAAACAGAGCGAGAATTAGGATCAGAATCCCTATCGCATAGGAATCTACATTCCTCCTTCTTCCTTCCACCCTTCTCCCACCTTTATAATCCGATTCCTTTGTTCTCGAACCTAAAGTGAAGCAACCCAAAGCTTCAATAGTGCCGGCCTTAGACAAAACATAGGAACATGATGAGTATACTTGAGGTATGGAATAAATTGAACATGATATTTATTGAGATTGTGTAGCCTCTCGTCTGAGTAAATATTTGTCTCCTGTTGTCTTTCACCCCCTCCCTCCCCTTATCTACCTAAGTTGCATGTACATACATGCTGTGAAGAATCGGAGAAGGTTGCTACCATCTTCACTCCTCTCAGGGCCATTACCTGGAACTTTCCAAGTTCTGATTGCTGATTTTGAAATGTGGTCATTAACCTCTGACCTCGCTAACAGCTGGGGGACTAGGCGACATGGTGGCTTCGGGCTAGGAGGCAATATCGACCCTTATGCATGGAACAATCGTCACACCGATATTTAGTGTCTTGTACCATGCAAGGATTGGATTTCTCAACTCCGTCGTCTCAGTTGGAACTTGTCCACTAATCAGGAAAACAAGGAGGGCCCTGAATCATCATCAAGAATAAAGAATGTATCGGAGCGCGACGCTGGAAAGCTTGCCTAGGCAGACGGAGCAACGAGCTCGGTCTTCGGTTTCAGTCCTCTTATCGAAGAAATGCATTTTAAGTGGAACGTGTTCCGTGCTTACGGGTTCGTGCAGCTGGAGAAGATGGACGTCTTTGTCCTCTCTCCTCAGAGGATTAGATTCTCGTAGATTGCAAGTCTGAGAATGAGAGCCGTTTCTTGAGCTTGTATTCGATTACTCCGTTCGGAGGAGTTTGTGGCGGAAGGAGGTGGTCGTATCGGCCGTGTTATCTAATCTTGTGCATTGTTTTCCTTTGATGGTATCCGTGACTTTGAGTAAGTGACTTGTAACGTAACCATGGGCGAGGGAATCATAATAGCTCTCCGGATTATCACAATGGCCATGAACACAACTAACTTTTCACAGTGCCTCGAACTCTTGCTACTATACCATGGTGATCTGACGAGTAACAAATTACCGAGAACATACCAATAGCTTTCTGGGTAGTGCAATTTTCATCCAACTTACAACTTTCGACTATCGGCAACTGGTAGTCAGGTGTCACAGATACTGTACCAAATCAGTAACGAGGAACACAGCACTTGTAATTTCGCTGGTCGCGATGCTTTTGCAAAGGTCGAAAAAGATACAGTGGTAACTGATATGTACATACGTATGTTTGACCTCGGTTGAAAATTTGTACGAGTCGCAAATCAACATCACCGTTTGTAGTTCACTTAAGGAAGAACAAAGCTGTTGTACGTTCAACAGGATTAAGTTCCTTGTACATGTACAAATCCCATTGTCTAGGAATGGCACATTAAACGCAGATCTGAGTCAAGGATAACTTGACCAGTTCAAAGTCCAGCAGAAACAATGTTTAACAGGATAACGTTGCTCAAACGTAAGTGAAACTTGATTTAGTTGCTGAACCCCTCTGATGAGACACTTTTGTTTGAAACTTGATTCTTGACAGCAGAAGAGTGCAGAATACCGCGCAGAATTTTGTGGTCAAGCGTTCCTGAACAGGCCTTTGTTTCTGCATCGAGTTGGTTTCCTCCAGAAATTGATTTAGCTCTCAGTTTTGGGCTAATGCAATTCAACTGCTCAAGTGTGCTTTGCCTCAGCAGTCAAGAATTGAATTCACCGGTTCGATCTAATTCCTTTCGGATCAACTTACAGCAGTTTTCAAAGCATCGTATGTGGATAATATAAAGGAATGGTATAAGGAGGGGTATTACACATGGCGAGTTCCAGCTCCGTTCGAGGGTTAATTGTATATTCTTCGGAACCTCATCTATAAATACAAGAGAAGTCCAATTCTCTATACGTTGAAAGTCTTGAAGAAAAGAGGGAGAGTTGAAATGAGAAAATCCGAATGCCCAGGGAGAATTCTAACTTGCCATTGTAGTCAAAGAGGATTAGTGGGAGGCTTACCAGGCTAGAGTAAACTTGAGGAGGGCGGACGGAAGCGGAGGAAAAAATAGCAGCAAAGATCATCACCACAAACCACATGACGGGTTTAGCCAGTTACCGTTTTTCGTAACGTGGCTCTTGCGAATTGGTTGGAAAGTTTTGACATATTGATTGGCATCTCATTCCTGCGCCGTCACTTAGAATCCGAATTGGTTCAAATACCACACCTGACAATTTTTCGCTCTTGGGTTTCTCCCATTCCATATGAGCAGCATGATATTTCTCTCAGGGTAAACCACGATCCTGTGAAATTAGAAACGCACGTTCCGCTAAAAAATTCTCACAAGAACTCACTGACGCAAACTCAAGAAATTCCACCTTTCAACACGGGCGACAGAAACGAGAGAATAAATACTCCCTATAATACGAAACTGCAAGGCATACTAATCGACTCGTCACCACGAACAGTCCTCCGGGTAGGGTTTAGTAAGAGAAGGGCGAAGCTCATACTGAACAAGAACACGTTCCTCGTCCTCCTTCCCTCCGTATGACGCTTAGCAGTCCCTGTTGCTATGGAAACCGGTAATGCGAAATGGGCTTAAAGTCTGTCGACAAAGGAAGGCTTGCCTGAGTAAGTAAGCGGGGTTATTCTCATGGGGGCGAATTCATCCTTACTTAATAAGGAGGCAGGAGGCGAGAAAGGTTAATTGAATTGGAAGACCGGAGACCGAGTGTCATCAAGTTAGATTTGAAATGTCAAAGATGAAGGTGATACGAGCTCCTGAGCTTTGATAAAGACTCTGATGAAAACAATTAATCACATTAAACAAGCTCTCATGATGCTCAAGTTGGTGTAGGTTGGGCCAGGAAGCAGGTTTCATAGAGTCTTAGGGGGCTCACTATGACACTTGTAGCGAATGTGTATGATGGAAGGGAAGAAGCTGGCCGACGGCCGAGACAAACTTTCCTAGCAAGTGCCGTTGCCATAGAAGAAAACAGGCCGAGCCGAGGTACTCGTATAAGAATTGAAGAAACAAAGTGAGAGGCCGAGCTGGTTGGAAGGTATGAAACTGGAGTGGAAAACAGAGGAGGAGTTGGATTTTGTGAAAAGTTGGAGGAAAAATTGATTGGAGCCCGCATAAATTACAAGTTGCACAACCGCTCTTTTCCTGCCCCTATGAATCTCAATAAGGTTACGAGCGACAGACAGAGAGGAGAGCATAAAATACGAGAGGAGCTTTCTGGAAGAAAAGTTTAAATTATTATCACTTCGTGTTGCTGAAGGCCAGAAGGGAATTTCTCTGAAGGGGGTCTTCTCAGGGCCGAATATAATCAGGAAAAGAAATAACGAATAGATGAATATATTAATTGACTCATTTCCCTACCCGCTTCCCAGTGACACACTTGGCTCCATTGATACATAATCAGAAGCTCGACTCTCTCTCTCTCACACAATCGTCCACTTGAGCATTGTCTGTCTTTTTCTTTCCAGCTTCGTTCGTCTTCCAATATCCGTCGGAGCTCTTTGAAATAAAGTACATTCTTCCTCACTCCTCGTCTGCGTAAGTAAGCGCCCATGTTATTAGTTACGTTGTTAGATTTTTCTCCAGTCTTGATTTCATAGACTGAGCAGTTCGTGTTTATATTGACTGGGATTGACGACACAAAATATCGGGTGGAGACGACAAATCTATAGAAAACTCTTGAGAAAAGTTTCACTCCTTCACGAAACGCAGTTAGAATGGGGAGAGAAGCGCAAGAAGTTGTGCTGCGGCTGACAGTTGTCTTGGTGAAAGTGCGGGTGAAAGCAAAGTGATTTTGTTCGATTGAAAAAAAAATGCGGAGGGAGGAACTTGGTAGCACTTGTACAACTGTTCCTATAAATCGGAATAGGGAGTTTAATCATCGGCACGAAGGTTGGCCGGAAACAGGGTTTGAAAAGATGGCTTCTGAGGAAAAACATGAGGAAAGTTACCGTGCTGGAGAAGTGTATGAGAGTGGAAGACTTTAGGCAAGGAAAGTAAACAAGTGGGACATGTAAGACAAACATGACGTTGTTACCGTTATTATTTCAGATGATGCAAATTCCCACTTATTGGCAAGTCCTCCTATGAGCATAGTATGCCCCATTGTGAAGATGGTGCGGTGGGTGGTATACACGGCCTGAATTTCACTGATGGATCATAATCAAATATGGATGATGAAATGAGTTTTGCCACTGAGTATTAGAACTTTTATGGCATAATAGCATATGTCAAAATTCGTAATAGCTCAAGTCTGAGGATCGGATGAGAGTATGAGAGGATTTTGTGGAAAAGAATTGATGGAAGTGGCTGGAAGACGCGGTTTACAGCAGTAATGGCGGGGATCCGTTGACGTCAACGTGGTAAATTCACAAAGATGAATCATGCATTATCCACAAATAGGTTCAAGACGTGAAAAAAGTGCTGGAAGACTCCTAGGTGGCGGCGTAGCGGATGGCAGGCTAATGGAAAGGGTAACAAGATTTCCCCAGTTAATTTTCTGCTATTAGCCGACAGGGATCGATGAAGAATCCGAGGGAAAATATTCCTCGACGTGCCTCATATGTACACTTGCTGTGGATTCCGGCATCAAAAATGTGACGGGAGAATAAGGAAAATACAAAATCACGGCTTGCAAATGGAAGCAAATCGGAGGCACGGGCGGCTCAATCGCCAAAACCCCATTTGAATTTCGGAGGGAGCGTATATGATGTCGTTTCCTTATTTTCCACTCGGGTTTTGAACAAAGGAGGAAGGAGATTACGGCCGAGAGTTGAGTTGAGAGTTGGTGCTGAAAGGGAAATGATTTTTCACACTTGATGCGAACAGACAGAGGCAAGGGAGTGACAATAGTAAAGTGCCAGATGGATAGATGATGAAAAGTATAACATGGAAAATAAATATCGAGTCCAAGTCTCTTGTGCCACCAGCCCCCGCCTGTAAGACTTGTGGTGTCTGGTGAAGTAAGGGCTTGGTGACACGTGTGATATAGATTTAGCATTTCGTTAACTTTATGACGGGGAAAACTTTGTACAGTTATAAGTTTCCGCAGCTCATCTCAAGATTATGCAAAGAGATGCCGTTTATTAGAACGTTGGCAGCTCTCATTCCCGCCCTATCACCGTGTATCTCCCCAGCTCCTTTCTCTTCGGCATTCACATTGACTTTCGGAGCAGTGGCTGGGGACCAATACAAACTTGTTGTACTGCTTCCGAAAAGGTGGTAGTTATATGCGGGCGCCGTGTCACACACCGCGGTTTCCGTTCACGGAGTGAAAGTCATGCTGGTGCTGAAACCAGACGAGATGATACAACCCGCGGATTATCCTCTTATGAGACACTATGAATGCCATGCAAACCAACGTCACATCGGTAATTTGAGCTTAATGCTCCGATGAGCCCCATGTATAAAAGCCAAGGTAAAAGCCATAAGATCAATTTGCGTATCGTTTACGAGGCTGTGCTCCAAAGGAATTAACTTTCACCACTGGATATTACCTCATATTTGGCGTTGTTACCCAGGAGAACTGCAATGCAGCATGTGCGCTACCATGGCAACGGTAGAGTTTTCGCCGAAACACGGTTCTTTATGGTAACGATGTTCTTGAAACAGATGAGCTACTTGGATGTTACCGCCAAAAAGGCTAGTGGTAAGGACGACAAAGGAGATGCATCGGCAACAATGGAAGAGGCAATCTGTTTTAATTCACCGGCAGGAGGAAAAAACTCTGAGGACCGCATCCAGCACGTGAAGCTTGTGTCTTTGTCCAAAAGCCCATATGTGGCTGAGCCAGTTGGTGAAAGTCGGAGAAAGTTGGAGAAAGCAGGAGGATAAACAGGAACCACTCAGAGCGGTTACTTAAGAGAACTAATGGGCAAATACGGTAAGAATTGCTTGAGGAATTCATCCTCGTCAACTATTTACAATGGCTAATCTACACAATCAATCTAGCGGGACAATGAGGGAAAGTGGGTCGCAGATCACGTTTCCCTCCGCGAGCGGCTGATCCGATTCGCGGTTCTAATGGTTGTTTGAATTCGAAACGGCCGGTTGGGGAAGTTAAAATGCGGCGGAAAAGGTTGTTGAGACAAGGCAGAGTCGTGCCTTGGGAATATATGTGTCCGTAGCAATAATTGAAGGCTCTG
This sequence comes from Sminthurides bifidus, assembly GCA_009872375.1. Lineage (NCBI taxonomy): Eukaryota > Metazoa > Arthropoda > Collembola > Symphypleona > Sminthurididae > Sminthurides > Sminthurides bifidus. The sequence continues at coordinate 3,811 of VRMD01001645.1, read as the reverse complement.
GTTGTAAACTGCAGGAGGACAAGAGCTCTTTAAGCTCAAGGTTGGAGTGAAGCAGCCGTACATTATTCTTCGGCGGATGTGAATACAGGATTTAATCGCCACTATTACCATTAAGAAGAGGGAGTGGGCGTGCAGGAGTAGTTATTCGTGCAATTAGATTTGTTCTCTGTATATACTTCTCCCGCCGCCGAATAAAGGAATGTTTGCTCACTATCATCGAGTCTCGTGTACAAGTATGCCCTTGGGCTTTGTACTTTGAGCATTGCCAGTAGTCCGGAGTCGTATTGACTTCCCCTTTGTACTCGTTCCGCCGTGGTCCAGATTCCGCAGCCTATGTCATTGATACCAGAATAAAACTATTTAGAACCTCCCAGGAGGTTTACCGTCATATTTCAAGTCGACTAAATAAATTGTTTCTTTCCTCATTCTTTTACGGCGCAAAGCCATTTTTCTCTTTTATTTTTACATCCTTTCGTCGTCCTCTCACTCGACGAACACCTCGGCAACCACCCTGTAGCCCTTACCCAGCTCCTTTCAACATGTTTTTCTCACGCTCAAAGCCCACTTAATCAACTTCCAAGTAGGAGCTAATAACTGTTGAAATAATGAAATGAAGCCATTTTATAGCTCTGCAAATTCTAACGGTCTAAAGTTGGGCATTTACGCTTCAGTAATTCCATTTAGGATTCTGCTGGCTGGCAACTTTCAGCATAAGACACAATCCGTTTCCCAAGCCAAAGTCACAAAAGCCGTTTGAAGTTACACATGACAAAGTTAGTTGGGAAGATAGGCGGGTTTAAGAAACGGCTGGAATTTTCCCATGTTCCTCAACATGTTTACCAAATGAGAGCTGGATGAACAGAGTGGGGAAAGGGGTTGAATTCATCAAAAGAATGTTTAGGAGTATTAGGAGTAGTAGTCGTGTAGCAGAATTTTCTGTTTTACCACTCCTTTTTATAACTTGTACGCAATTTTCTTCTACCTAGCCTCCAGCTCATGGTTATAACAGGAAATAGAAAATAGAATCAATGGCCAGGATAGCTCACTTTCACAGTTTGAATATGAAAAGAAGATATTCCACCAGCGAACCTTTGAAACACTAAATAATCTGATAATCAGCGGAGAAATTTATGCCCGCTTAAGTAAAATAAGTAAATGGCCGTAACTCCGCAACGCAAGTTATTTATGGTACCATGACTAATTTTCCAAGAAAGAGACTAAATGGTCGGGGAAAGTTTGTGTAAGAATACTATATTTCAACGCAGATTGCGAACCACATTCATTAAGTGGCTTGACATAATAGCAAAACAGAGGCCAAGTACTTTCACTGTGAATAGGTGGGTTCACAATACTTGTCTTTTCAGGATGTGCGAGTGGTACTTGCGTAAGAATGTGCTCAAAGGATGATGTAACCGAGGGAATGAATCCCTCATGTGTGGAGAGGGAATGATTATAAGTTCCGAGTCGACGACGTGCATAGCGCCAATAGCAGTTGGAATGGACAAAGCCGTGGAGAGGAGAGAGTTACAAAGTCGTTTAGTACAGTGCCAGCCTTTCACCCGGCATTAAGTTTACAACAGTGTTAAATTACATGGGGCTCTCGGCCTGGAAGTGAGGCTGGAGATGGGGAAAAAAGAAAGCCTGTTGGTGAGTTGGAAAAGTTTGAGACTTCTATAACAATATGCAAACTCCACAAATAAATTAGTAGTATCAATGGTTAGAAAACGTTAACTCAGCAAACTTGTCATCACTTCAGCATGAGTAATGGCATCGACGAAGAAAACCTGAGCTTTCATTTCCACGTCGGAGGAAAAATACGCCGAATGCACAACTCTGTACTAGAGCTTCACATAATTCTCATTTATGTCCGTGCTGCTTTTGACAGTTTCACTCCCATGGATATGGGAACGCGTTATATTTCACCGGTATCTCAATGTTGATTAATTTTCCAAATCAGCTCCATCACAAACGTATGCATATCTTGATCGGTTAAATAGGAGCCAATCACCAGTGTACAGTGGGGTTGTGAACCATGTGCTTAGCATCGTATTTTACCATATTGCATGCAAATAGTAATATGAAGACAAATCAGTCATAGGCCATGCTTGAACACCAAAGTACTTGTGGCTTCACTTTGCAACTTTTTCCTACATGTGTCTTTGGAGAAGATTTTCTCGGAGGAGGAAACCAGCCTTGTGCTCCGTGTTGCCAAATTGTTTGCCCCAGCATAGTTTTTGATCGTGCCGTATTATCGGAGCGTGGAGAAAAAAATTGAGACAAAAGCCAAAGACACTTCATCTCTTTACACGAGGCATGAAAGTCTGGAGGAATTGTTCAAGTGGAAGAATTGTGACTAAAGTCCTTTTGATTGGCGAAACGCCAGTTTTGGCAAAGAAAGAACGCAGTAGTTGAGTTCCAAGCTCGGCCTTGCTCGTAGACTCCGTCTGGACTTTTAGCACAGATCCAAAAGTTTGCTCAGCAAATTTTCCCTCTCTAATCTTGTATACAAAGAAAAGAAATTGTACAAAAACTGCAACGTTGTAAATTGAAGATTATACTGTGTGTAGCTGCGGATGCAAATGGGCCGCTGTGGCGGTAAACTTTTGTCCGGGACGGATGGAATGCAAGGGGCTGTGAAATCCAGGGTGAATCCTTTTCATGTCAACTGCAAAGCATGACTTGGTGAAACCCAAGAGTGAATTTAGTGGCAGCGTGCAAATGGTTGTGACTTGGGGAATACGCGAGTGTTTTGCATTACAACAAAAGAGTGATTACATCATAAGAGCGTAGGGCTGACAAGTTCCATGGTAAGTAAACGTCAATACTTTTTGTGGTGTAGGGCAAGGCGGTTCGTGTAGTCTGAGGCGGGGTGTTCATGTAAAAGCAACGCGGAGACTGATAGGTACAAGGAAGAAAAGTTACGGGAAAGAAAGGAGTGTGGGAGTTAAATTGCGATTACGATAGAAGATTGATGACATGGACGTCATTGCACAGCTCCCTCGGGGGATTCCTGTCCGACATAGCTGGGGGGCGTAATGGGCAGGTACTGGTGCGAGCTGGAGGAGCGGGTTGGGATGGGGGGGCAGAAGTAGTAATAGTGGGGGATAAGTGCATGCACGTCTTATAGTTTCAGACGAGGTAATTATCACATGTGGCGGATGTGAGAAAAGGCAAAGGGATGAGAGTTTCGTCAATGGCTGTCGAAATGCCAAATGGAAGGACAGTAGGCAGTAGCTGTTAGTGGCGTAAGCACTTTGGAGAGCGGATATTTCTTTTTTCCGGCCAACTATTCCAATTCATTTCTACGTACACATGTAATTCACGGCTAAGAATGCATCGAGTCGGTGGTAATGTGGAATTTTTTCACGGACCGTGGTCGCACATGGATACTATTGCGGTCTGACGGCGACCTGAAGGAGAGAAGCCGCAAAAATTTTCCACACGTGCACCAAAACTGAACGCATAAATTTCCCAGCTTCTCTCTGTGCTCCATACTCCAGCCTGGGCTCCTTCGGAGTCAGGTCGAGTCAACGGACGAATCAGCTAGACTTTCTCTCCCTGAGAGAAAGCGAACTTGGAATAATGACGCATCCAAATTGCATTCCAGATGCCGACTAGGAATTTTCTCCTGTGAGTGAAACTTCCCCTGTGCTAATGCCCCTCTTCCTTGCCGTAGTTTCTTTTGCTCTATGTCAAAATCACGTGGAACAAATCCATGGAAGGGTAATGGTAAGGGGTACTACTACTACTAGCCTTGCCTGATATTGATCGGAGGATGTGTAATGTACTCTGGCTGTGATTGGCTTTTGTT
>VRMD01001644.1:0-16032 GCA_009872375.1 Sminthurides bifidus | reverse complement strand
AGGAAAGAGCTACGGAGAAGGAAGGAACTCCTGGCCTCAGCACAAAGTGAAGTGCTTGGTGGAAACAAGGATGAGTTTGATCCAGTGAGTGAAAATTTGCAGATAGTTTTGTAATATTAAATATTGTGAAGACGCAGCTAAACTTGTAATTAAATGTTTGCAGTGTCCATATTGCTCAAAGAAGTTTTTAAGCAGCGCTTACCTACTGTCTCACATGCATCGTCGTCATCAAGGGCTTCCCATAAATCCTAAAAATCCGTCACAGTCGTTATTCCACCTGCTTGGGAAACAAGATCGGGAAATACCTGATAGTAACTCCTTTCTAAACCTACATTCCAATAATGTGCCAACCCAGATTTTAACTCAAAAGGACCCTCAACCACCAATGTCTAGCATTGGAGTTGACTATGCTCTTGTGCAGGAAATGGTAGAAAAGTGTCTATCAGAAAAAAGTTTAGATATTAAAGAGTTACGTCAGATAGCGGCAGCGGGGCACCACGAAGGAAAAGAAGACCGTCAGATTCAGACATGTATTGAAGATTCAGAAACGGTGGAAACTCGCGTACAAGATGAGACAGCAGCCGCTGTTTCAAGTATAATGACCGAAATCAAGAGTCAATTGGAAATGCAATGGAAGTATATTTCTGCAAAACTGGAGCAAGCGAGGCCAAACGTTGGAGCGGTATCAGAGCCTGGGGTTAGTCGATTTGTTTGAATCGTAGCAATCGTAACTGAGTAAGCAACCTTCTTGAACGACTAAGGCGTAATGTAATGTGTGAATTTCGTTTTAGGAATTAGGAGACTCTGTGCTAGTAGAAGATCACAACGTTTCAGGCGATAACCACAAAGGGGAAGTCCATATATCTTCTGTGCAGTCAACTCCTGTGAAATCTAAGGATGCTGAATTGCAATTACTGGAAGTATCAACTGACGCGGTTGAAATGGAACTGTGTGGTCCTCACTCACCGTTACAGCATCGTGTCAATGAACAGCTTCAAAAGCAGCAAGAAGAGCTTGAAAGTCTTAGAATGGATCTGGAAGCCAAGGTAAAAAGTGAGTTATGATTATGGTAAATGTTTTCCTTCCTTCTACTGAAAAATTCCAATGCAATTTCAGATGGATCAGGAAATGAACATCATCGAGGGTAAACTAGAAGCACAGGAAAGATTTTGGCGATCAAAACTGAAGCTGGTAAAAGAAGAGTACGATAATGATTGTGGAAAGATTGCGGAAAGAATTTCAGAGTCAGCTGGCAGAGATTCAAGAATCTTTGGCTCATCAAAAGCTCTCGGTGGGACTGAGTGAAAATGGTCACATTGGCATCACGTCTAATCCGTTATACGGCAAATCTGGGATGGCAGCAACTTCACAAGAAGGGCTGAATGAAAATGTATCTCCAATCAAGACACCTGTCTCAGAACAGCGTCCAGAAAACCTCTATCACTCGACGCCGCGAGGCCCTCCGCCCAGGGCTTTCAGTTTTTACCAACGGGCGTCGTCTGATCCACAACCTCATTCAGTAACGGAAGAGCGTAATAAAATAGATCTAGAGAACCATCCATCTCCTATAGTCTACCGAAGGGGATCTACCGCGAACTCATTTTTGCCCTCCCCTTCTCTAGAGCCTGAGGGGTCAGAAGCTATTCCAGCCGAGGCTCCACTAACAGCACCCGTCCCAAAGCCTAGAGTAACTGCAGACCCAGTGCTGTTTATCCAGTCGAAACCTATCACACATGATACTGTCACAACCACGGCCGTACATGAATATGCCGAAGCTAGTGAAGAGATGATGGAGCAAAATCAGGACGAATCCATTTCTTTAAAATCTGAAACTGATGATAAGGATTCCAAGGGAAAGACTAATGTTGATGAGAAATCAGATGGGATAGTTCACGCACCTTCACCGACTCAGAATAGAATTACTGATCGGCAATCTTCAGTGCGTTCTGTGCGAGCAAAACTGCGTTCTTTAGCAGGTGCAGATGAGCAAACAGTGGAACAGTCAAATGTGGAACCTATTTTAACCGAACTGCAATTCAAAGGCACTAAGTTTCAACAGGGCTACCGCAGCATCCAGCAACCAGTAATTTGTTGTTAATAAAACTCCCTGATTTCATCTCATCTGATACTGAGCTAGCATGAATCCGAATAACGTCCACTCTTTGATTGCAGGCTCAAGATGACAACATAGAAGGCGCAATACAACAGATTGCAGGGAGTTCAAATAGATATTAGATCATCCCAAGAACTACCAAAATTTGAGGTCTCTAAAAGCCCTTTCACAAAAATTGTTGCAGCCATGCGGTTTTCCACGAGAAAAGTGACCAAAACGGTACGTTTCAGCAGCTTAGCTATGTATAAAGAATCGCGTACTAACACTAACCAATATTTTCGCATCCCTATGAAGGTAAAACATGCCATAGGAACAAAAGAACCCTCACGAAAGAAGTCACCGACTCTGACAGTTGCCAAAACCAAATCGAAGCAGAACTCCAAGCCAAGCTCTCTTTTCAAAGGCAAGATGGAAGAAGAACAAAAAGAGCGACGCCAAGTCTTCGGATAAAGCTTCCACAAAATTTACATCTGACGAAAGCTCTGAGTCCCATAGTTCAGCAATTGAAGTTGAGCGACAGTATGTGCCAAAAGTTGACATGGGACCAGAAACAGCAGAAGACCCCGAAAACCGTAGTGGAGCTTCATCAGGCAGTGAAAGCTCCTGTTCTTCCGATTCAGCAAGCCTGCAAAGAGGAACCCCAAAACGTTTGGGTAGTGCCCGTGTGAGGAATCAGTCACCATTAAAACAAAAAAAGCACCCGCAGTCGCGTGCAAGTTACCTCACGACAGATGACTGGCCATCACACCCGGGACAGCGCTTCCGGAATGGCAGCCCTGACAATGCAAACGCTAAGAAAGCCCGAAGAGGTGCAAGACGTTCCTTACTACAGGAGTTTGACGAAAGTACCCCTGAGAAGGACGTGAAACGTCATGTTGACCAGCATCATTAAGAGGAACCCCAAAACGTTTGGGTAGTGCCCGTGTGAGGAATCAGTCACCATTAAAACAAAAAAAGCACCCGAAGTCGCGTGCAAATTACCTCACGACAGATGACTGGCCATCACACCCGGGACAACGCTACCGGAATAGCAGCCCTGACAATGCAAACGCTAAGAAAGCCCGAAGAGGTGCAAGACGTTCCTTACTACAGGAGTTTGACGAAAGTACCCCTGAGAAGGACGTGAAACGTCATGTTGACCAGGATCATGGTGGAGATTCTTCAAGTGAAAGTGGAACAAGCCTTGAGTCCTCGTGGGATAACGAATCCGCTGCAGACTCATTACCTCCGGTTAAAACTGCTCCGAAGCTTTTAGCAGAATATAGCGAAATAAAACCGAAATTAGAGACCAAACAAGTTCCACCACAGGAAGACAAACCTGCCGTCTCCGCCACCGGTACAAGCCGACAATTGTACGGTACATCCGCAAAGTTACCGACCAACCGACCAGTAACGGCCAGACCACGAATCGAAATTGATACATGGGACACAGAAGACTCAAGTCAGGTTGATGCTCCGCCTGTGCAAAAGTTCCAGCTGCCACGACCAGGTCTCTTTTGAAGTTGCCAAATCAGCTACTCAAAAGTATTCAAAGAACAATCTGAGTTCAAAGCCAAAAGTACAAAGCTCTAACCCAAAAGGTAGTCCCTTGAATAACTCGTGGGATTCCGATTAATTCTTTATATTTCATACCATAAGGCTGTACGTCCTTTAAACCTCTATCTTAAGCTATAAGTCTATCTAATGAAGAACTTAAGTCACATTTAAATGACGAAAATACTTGCTTCTGTCCGATCTGTACTGTCTACTCATGTAAATTGTTGTATCGTTACCTTGTATAATGGCGTTGCGCCTCTGGAAAATGTTGTAAAATGCCTTTTTACTTTATTCGATGTGTTTGTACCATTATTCGTTTTTTGGTAACCAAATCACAGGATATATTAGCACGATTCAGGTAAAGCGAAAGCCCTCACCGCAAATGCATTTGCCCTACGTTATTATTACGAGAGTAAATTGCACGACTCCTCTTCATCTAACTACATATTTTTAGAATCTCAATTAAGGCGTCGCAAAGGTTTGAAAGACAACAGCTTCTTCTTCTCCCGCTGTCATCTCAATCTCTTTTTCACAATCAGCAGGTACAAATACACAAGAGCCAGGCTTCATGTCTACAGTTGGGGTAACTCCATCAAGGAATTCTAGTTTGCATGAGCCTTGGACACATAAGAAAACTGAACAGGAATCCTTCACTGACGAGCTGATTGTCCCCTTAACTTGGTATTTCATAACAGCAAATTCAGGAACAGGTGGGTTGTACAAGATACCGTAGGACAACACTTGCTGTCCAGACATGATCCAATTCCCTCCAGTCTTGTAGGTCAGCATGTCAGTCAAGGTCTCCACGTCCTTGAATTTGGGGGTGAGGCCGGCTCTGACCACGTTATCTGAAGTTGCCATGCATTCAACACAATCTGTAAAAGGAAAAACACTGGATTACCACATAAACTACAATTGCAAACCAAGTAAAAATTGACGCGCTGATGATCGCAAGCCTCAAAATATCTGTTGATTTGGACACCTTACCTCCGAAAATGTAAGCATGGGGCTCATTAGCAGGTAAGAAGATGGCTTCCCCAGGTTGCAATCGCAGGTGCTGAAGAAAGAACACACAGAATATTCCAACATCTCCAGGAAACTGTTCATTCAGCCGTTTGATCAGATCAGCTTCAGGTACTTGCGCTCCCGAATCTACTAGTGTCAAACATGGTCAATCAATTAATGCGCTTGAGAACGAACAAATTTGTTCACTAAATTGCTAACACCGTAATCTACAATAGAGATTACAACTCATACACCATATCCGAACATTCCTACCTATTCGGGCAAGCAAGGCATCCAGCTCCTTTTGCACAACCGCTGATTCAGCTTTCATCAAGCTGGAAAACAGGGCCTTAAGGCCTTCCTTCTCAGGCTTGCTAATCGCTTCCGAGATCACTTCCTGACCAACAACAGCTCTCAGTTCCGGTACCACTAAAAGACCAAGATTTCATTTCATTTACACCTGCCATTCCGCATCCACATACTCCTTAAAGACGATCAACTGTCACTGCCAATAACCTCGGATGCTGGAATCGGTCAAAATCTACCACTATAGAACTAAATTTCAAGTCGGGTTTTCTCACCATTCAAGAATTTGTCAATCTCCTCCTTGTTCCTGAACCCGCACATGACTTCAAACTCCGTAAGGGCAATTGCCATCTCCGGCTTATGGTTGTCATCCTTGTACAGATGTGGAGCTTCTTCATGCAATTTTTTGGCACGCCCTTTGTCAGGGTGAGCTTGTATTGACAACGCAGTTCTCACAGACAACACCTTTAGCAAAAAGGGCAAATCTGGACCGAAACGATCCAGAACTTTTGCTCCGACAAACTTTGGATCAGACTTAATCAACTGCTGCAGAGCGACTTTAGTTTCGGAAACGACTGAAGGCCCGTTTGGATGTGTCCCAATCCATAATTCAGCAAAGTAATCGTCTTCAGTGAGTTTGAAACTGGAATCCTTGCCGTTACTTTCCATTAAGCGACCTACGAGGCTGTCCTTTCCTTTCTTTCCCCAAGGATATTTTTGCACACTAGGTATCAGCTCCATTACAGGGTAATTGTGGTTCTTTAAATGAGTTTACTTTCAGTGAAAGATTTTTGTTGTGTTAACACTTTTCACAAATCAAGGTTTATTGTCTTTACAGCGGAACACCCTAACTGAATTACGTTAATTTCTGATTAAGAAGCTTTCTCCTTACTTTGAGCTCAGCATCTGCACTTGTAGGCTTTCCCAGGGATATTTTTCCCTTGAATGAGTTTTCGCTCGCTCACGTGTATGTTGTCAAATATAAGCGATGTTACTCTGTATTCCACCCGGCAAATACAACTTCAGACCAATTTTATGTCAAAATACGCGAAAATTATTACTAGTTAAGGTACCTTTCTGTCAATTACTACCACGAGTGCCAAATTTAGTTACTTCCACGGCCGTAACACAATGATCAGGTGCAAGAAACGAATTCAGCTTCAGTGCTTATTGTTTGCGGTAGCTGTCATTAATGTGCTTCCCGTCCTTGGAGATGAATTTGAAGAGGAAAAGTATGGTGTTAAATACGCAACTCCGTGTGAAGGTAAAATATCGTTTGAGGTTTAAGCCTTTCAAACGTTATGAATGGAAGCAGAAAAACTATGATTGGTTATTTGTTCCCCTAGTTGTGGTTGAAAGTTCTAACTCAGATTTTGCAATTAACACTCGTGTGGAGATTGACTTATGTACTCGAGCACGGCGGAACAAGCTATGCATGGATGCAGGGAAACTATGATTGGTTATTGGCTCCCCTAGTTTGGCTATTGCTAATTGAAAGCTCTAACTTAGATTTTGCAATTAACACTTTTGTTAGGTTGAGATCGACTTCATGGACTCGAGCACGACAAAAAATGCCGCTGAAGGAAACACCGACACGCTTTGCTGGTTGTTGTAAAAAAGTATTTCAAGAAACTTTGTTTCCATTGCAGTATGTAAGATAATGGTGGAAGAACTAGAAAGTAAGCTGGAAGCCACTGGAAAGGAGGGCGGCGTCGTGGAAACCGGATACCACTTGGATAAGCGCGAGCAAAAAAAGAAGAATTATAAAGATAGCGAGTTGCAACTGTTGGAATCCATGGAAACCGCTTGTGATGGTGTCATGGAGTACAAAGTTCATAAGGAGAGGACTGATAGCACGAGATTCGCTAGGGGTCAAAGTCAGACCTTTTCTACTCTTCACAATCTGGTGTAAGTAAAGCTCAAGGAGCAGAGCCACTGGTATTTTACTGACAAGAGTTTGAGTTTTGAGACATTCAAATCACATCACCATGTCATCATGTTTTATAAAGTTGGTTTTATCTGATTACTTTTCTTTCTAATGCAGAAACAAAGGAGTCAAAGTGGACTTGGGAATCCCGTACGAGTTGTGGGACAAACCCTCAGCTGAGATTAGTCATTTGAAGACCCAGTGTGATAACATGATGGAGAAGTACGAATCCGATATTGAAGATTGGTTTAGCAAGAGAAAGAGCGACGTCAATTTGAAGGACTACCTTTGTAAAAACATTGTACTGAAAAGTAAGGACTATCAGTGTCTTTACGAGAAGCCTCCTCCACCCTCAGATGAAGTTCCGAAGGACAAGAACGAGTTGTGAAGGGTCGAGACTATTACGGAATCACATTGCATTTGCCGATTTCATTAATTGCGAATGTAAAATTTTTAATTACTTTTGTAACTAGCAACTTCTGGTTGGTGAGCCGTGTTTGCAGACAGGGCAATTAGAACCAGCAGCTGCTTCAAAACCTGATCTCCTCGTTAATAAATTATTACCGCTTTTAACCTGTTGATCAGTACTTTTCTATGAGTTCGCTCCCACTAATCTGAGGAAGTTCAGCAGTACAAGATAATCTGGCGAATAAGCGCACAATACAAGTTCGCATTTAGTTGTATCTTGATTCACGCGTTCAACAGTGAACGGGAAGACTTTCCTTTATTTAGCATTGGTAGTTCATGAATAATTAGTGAGAACAAGAGGGCAGCAGGAGACGAGTACTGAACTCAGTTTGGTAGTCGTACTATATTGAATTGAATCTACGTTTCTTGAAATGTCAAACGAGTTTTACCGTAGTTACAGAGATGAATAGATTCATTTCCAAAAAATATCAAGTCTACTAGCTAGCTACAATCAGTTCGCTACAAAACCATCCAACCCATGTGTCAATTTTTCAATCCATCATCAAAAATCTGGTACATTAATTAGTTTCAGAGCCTAGTTATATGTAGCTTCTACTGACGTGGGTCGAGTGCCAGATATTGACTTAACATTGCGTAACGTTTCATTGTGACTCCTTCACGCATTACTCTGCGTTTTGAGTGGCGATCAAAATCATATTTTGAATTAACAGTAGTTAAGTCTCGCACCTGCGCTCGCGCAAACTTATTCTGCTATTTTCCCACCCCGAAAATTGCAAACAAAAATATAAAAATCAATCCCGATGCATCGGCTTATCTGTCCTTCAAGTCCATACTGTTATATATCACGTTTGAACGATTGTAGTTTTTTCTAATAACAATTTTCTAAATAAATCACTTCCTTCTGTTTGACAGTATCACGAAACCGGAACGAAAACCCTTACAACTTCTCTTTACCTCGTAGCTATACATACGCACAGTGTTTGTAGCAACTGAAAGTCATNTTTACCTCGTAGCTATACATACGCACAGTGTTTGTAGCAACTGAAAGTCATTAAGTGCTAAATTCACTGGATAACTGCAACAAAGTTTATAACGCAAGAACACTGGGATGCCGGAAGTAAAAGTAAAAGTAGGAGCGTTAAGCAAGCTTTACATTGCAGAATTACAATGGTATAATATAGGTGATTGTTGCATCAGCGCAGCATCTTCTTTCATACAAAAAATTAATGCAATACATAATAGTTGGGACTTTCGCATCAAACAAATCTTAAACCGTGATTTTAACTTTTAACCTAGTAATATTAAGGTAGTACATTACGTCTCCGTATATAAGTTACAATACTTGCAGCCATAACGTAACCCCGTACCACTGAATGTCTGAGCAAAATAATGGACATCTGCATCCTTTAAGACAGGTTCTAATTTTTGACACTAGCGCTTAACACAGCGGGTAAGATACTTATCGGGCTACACCTGCAATCATTGTCGCGTCCGAGGAAAACGCAATCAAGAAACAACGATTAGTAACAGCCTGTCTTGTTGCAGTATAGCTTATCGTTTCATCTGACTACATAACGTATTCGCACTAAATGTGTTAAAAAATCAGAACTAGAGAAAGAGCTCGTATTGGCGACAATTATCTTGGGGACACAATTCTTCAGTCTGCCTAATCGGAATTAGCTCGTTTAAATGGTTTGATTAAGGCAGTACTCATAATTATCGTAATCGGTTAACAAACGAACGTGACATAAGAGTGGCAGCGGAGGCTACAACTTAATACTTAATCCAAACAGATTTAAGCAAATTTCTTACATTGTATCACGATGTTGTCTTATCAGAAGCTAATGCGGTAACAGAGCTTACTAATGAGGGAATACTTGACTTGCGTTCTCAGTAAATTAGCTCGAACGGTTTCCATAAACTCCAACAGTGTTAACCAAGGGTAAAGGCGAAAGCATTTCCATCGGAACTAACCAAGGCCTCAAAATATTGCCGCAGTTCTTTGATGGGCTCAAGAGAGCTAGCTTTTCCTCACTTGCATCAAAGTCGCGTCTATAAAATAAGAATCATTTGTCTGAATGAGGATAACACATCAACTGAATTAAAACAACAAGCAGTTAAAGAAGCTTTTCATGCAATTTACGCTAGCTCTCATGATTGCAGTTCGCAAGTTGGGAAACGTTACAAAAGCGCGCAAATCGTCAATCATTATTGAAAGCAATCAAGCCTCGTGTCAAACTGTTGTCTACACTCACAGAACCTGAAGAACGACGTGAAAAAGAAAATGTTATCGAGCTACCGACGTCTTAACGCTCAAACTCTTGTACATGATTATTGTATATAGGCCAACAAGAAACAACTAATACGGACTTAAAAGGCATCATCATTGATTATTTGTAGTAGCTACGGTTACTCTCAAGATCAACCTCTAACTATTTTTGTAGATACTCTTCTGCAAGCATGAGAAATCAAATGTACTCATTGTTGTCTAGAAGAGCGCAAAAACCACAGCTCTAAAAGTCTACTACTTATTTTTCACTACTGGCTCATTGACTACGGGTATTACAATAGTAATGATTGATTTCTCACAGATATCTCGCCACGGCCCCATGAGGCCGGGCACTTTGAACAACTTCAAGTGCACAGATTGCGCACAAAGTTATCTGAAATACTATCTTCTGCCACCCTTCATACTCCTGTACTCTGTGTAGTGTCCCCAAATAGAATATCAGAAGTAAACGCTTACAAAACAGTCTATAACAATACCGTATCGTAATAAGTGATTCAATACAACCATAAATTAGTAGAAAAGTCCTTAAAAACAGATCACCAAACGTAAGATTTGCTCCAATGCAGCAGAACTTGTCAACAACAACCGTTAGTAGCGGAACAGCGTTAAACAGAACTATGAAGAAATATTTAATAGTTGTACAGCTTTACGTTCTTCGTTGCGCTTAATTACGTACCATTTCATGTTCGCTATCATTGTCCTTATCGTCAGCACCTTTATTATAAGCATCATCTCGACGGACTCCTTGGGCAGTTCCTTTAGCTGGAGTACTAGGACCTGAAAACATATTATCTGTAGTTAGTTCCTTATCCTTAGTATGCAATGGTTATACTCACCATTTATCCACACAAGTCACACTCACACGCACGCTCTCGTATTGTCTAATGCATGATTAACTTCAAGAGCAGCTTCGTTCAATCAGAAAGACGTTTATGTTAAAACGAGCTACAGAAAGCTAAAACGATCATGCACGTTACAAAATATTTGAGTGAGTATTGCCAAAACGGCACATGCTGAATGAACACGAAATGGTAACGTATTAAAGTGGATCGTAACAGTTAAAATTTTTCAGCATTTACAAGCTATCATTGCACTGAACCTCCTTACCTCCTCTCGTAATGCTCAAGCTGAGATTAAAAAGGAAAAGTTAAATAAGTAGTAGGTTATAAGAACCTAGCTAATGTCAGTATTAGGTTAGGTGAGATTGTTAATCGTACATTTGACAAGAATCCGCAATGCGAATTGCACATCAACCCGTTATTCAGTGGTTTACTGGTTAGGTAGTAGTGAGAAAGCCGTCAAGTACCTAAGTAATCCTCACCCAGGTCGCCGCTGCTGGATGATTCCGTATACGAAGGAGTGCCTTCTGTCCAAGTAGGAGTTGCTGAGGTATTTCGACTAAAATCATGTATACCTGTAGGAGGTGACCGCGGAAGTCGATGACCAAGGCTGGAACTTACGCCGGATGTTGTTGAAGACGACGCAACACTTAAACTAGACCGATGAGTTTCAAGTTTCATTCGAGTCTCTATGTATACTTCAGACACTGAAACTTCGTCCACAATCGCACCTCCAGCAATATGTGACCTTCTTGATGGATGTTCCAGAGACGACGACGTGCTAGCGCTACTGCCCGACATAATTCTTCTGGTTGGACTTTGAGATTGAGTAAGATTCCAGACATCCCTTGACGGCTCTCCGTGCTGACCATTGCGTCCAGATCCTGGAAACCCCTGCACAACCTTCTCTTGAAAAGGAGGAGGTGGGGTACTTACAGGTAAGGGCGTTTCTGAACTACCTTCCAAACCACCTGAGAAACGGGTAAATTTCATACACAATTATTTACATCATGCATTTATTCTCGTCCACTTGGCACAGACAGAATTACATCGGAACATAATATCAACTGCCTAAGATGTGAGACAATCAACTCAATGTACTACTGTTTCATAATTAGTAATTTCGAACGTATCCGTGCCGAAATTCCGATAACGTCAAATAATATTGCTCCAAAACTAAAACAGCAAGCGGAAGTAATAGTTTTAAAAGACATGCACATACGGAATACGGACATGAAATAAAGCTCTAATTTTAGAGAGGCATGCAGTATTGAGCCAGAGCGTGCACATGCAGTAGCAGAACTTCCGGATGGAATTGAATGAACTAATTAGTATTTTCGCCAATGCTTTTAAGAATCCAAATATTCTTAGTCAAACATGAGCAATAACTTCAATAAAAACATTATCCGTCTTTCCATGAGAGCCAGCCCCACCGAAAGCACATGAATCTCTGCCATTCAAACCAGATCTAGCAGGGTGCGAAAATTTTTTCAACTCAGTTTCATTCATCCATCTGAATAAGCTAGATTCACGCCGTGACAAAGGAGAACGTGTCACGGAAAAGAATTTACTTCTTTTGGGCGTTCGAGGGGGCACTGGTGGTGGAATCTTGCCCCTGTTCACACTGGAAGGCCGAGCTTCTTTGTTCAAAACCGCAGGAAACATGGCACCTCCACCGCCCACGGAAGATGGTGGCGACGAAAACCCGGAAATAGAGACAGAACCCTCCACCGTGCTAGCACCTCCACCGACGGCCCCTTCTCCAACCTTATCCTTGTCTTTTCCTGTGGCACGTTTACTGCTTACTCCAATGCCGTGTTGACCCATTGGCAACTGCTCCTGCCCAGGTGGCGAGATTTGCCGAGGAGGAGATTGCATGATCATAGATGCACAGCTCATAGGAGACGTTACTTTTGATGGACTCCCTACAGTTTCCACATTATAAAACATGATAGCAAGTAAGCCCCAAGCGAGAAAGATCATAGACAAGATTAAAGCTTCAGCCGTAAAATGCAAGAACCGATTATGTTCACTTCCGACCTCCCAGCATTTTTAAGATGTTTACGCTTTTCAACGCTTAGTAGCAAGCTTATAGAAACGCGAAGCAAACGCTGTGACGACATAAAACACGTGGCATCTGCCATCATCGGAAGCCAGAGCTTCGACTAACCTCCCAAAGCCTTGTTCGTTGATCCATTACTCCGATTTACTCGTTACCAATATCAAAGTAGGTGTAAATGGTATACTTACCATATAGATGAATCACCAACATCGTTCTCTCCAGGTCCACGTAACCGCATCGGTGGTCCGCGTTTCTTTGATGGCGAGTGCTTCAGCGCTAGAATACAAATTATGGATGTCAGTTTTCACGCTTGATTTTAATCCAATTGATGAAAACTTATTTAGAGCTATTAAAGTGTGAAATACTGATCAAACAGTTGTGTGGGTTGATGTAATCAAAGCTGTGTCTGTGTGTCAATGCCGCATGCATCAAGTGTTTGCAGAATGCTAAAATACTTTGTTCACATGTTTCCTGCCTTTACTTTTAGTGCAGTCAATTCGAAAGACCATATACTCGACGCTAACTTCCAGTACAATGTCAATTAGACTCTGCCTCTTTCCAGCTAATCTAATGTCTTCCAGCAGATTAGGTTTAAACCCCTCTTCAGTTTCCTGTTTAAGTATTACGAGAACAAATTGGAGCATTTTCCAGCACGGATGATGGGCACTTAACCCACCAACAACAAACACAGACACACCAACCGAGAGTCGAAGAAAAAGCCAAACATACAATTCCATGAATCATACGACGTACGATGCTATGCGCTTCAAACAAGTATCAAAAGGCTTCTGAAATTTCAAATCTTTTTTCAGCTCAGCTCAACCTACGGTTTAGGTCCTACGATATACTACAAATGCTACCAGTGGTGTCCCCTACTATACAATTCCTAACAAACCATTGATCATCGTTCAGGTGTAACTCCAAGTGGCACCAAGACCAAAAAAACTTGTACCATGAAAAGTTTTAAAAAAATAGAGCTTGAAGAACATCCCACAGAATTTAAATAGGAAAGAGAAAGAATAAAGTATCGATTGAAGATTACCAAAGATACTGATACCTAAGTATGTTGAGACCAGGTTACGGAATTTACGATGGTTTCCTTTGATCTCGGGTAAATCCACTACAATTAGAAGACAAGTAGAAGAAGGTAGTGAGACGCAAAGATTTCAATCAATCACCCAGAAACAGGTTTCAAAATTGTCATCCACAAAAGGCACACACAAGGAGGCAAGGTAAAAGGCGAGCACGAAGGAAGACAAGTATCAGGTAAGGAAGACATTCAATCAATCCGAGTAGTGGTTGACGACAGGTCATACATGTGGCATCAGACAGTGACAGTCACCAATAGCAGCGAGAAGGCAGAAAAAGTAAGAAACACTGTTACATTTTCTTTCTTTCAAGATCTACTACTATGTCGATAGATTCAAATACAAGAGTTACACACTGTCCTCTACCTAAATCCACAAACACGAAACGTTAAACAAGACCAATTTAAAAAACTTCTGGTTCAAACAAAACTTTGTTCGAGGAAGAAACAACCGAAAGACGCGCATAATGAGCAATCGAAACCAAGATACCTACTGCAGTCTTCGAAAACATTGGACTACAAAGAATATGAATTCAAAAAATCTTTGAGTGTTGCTTTATGAATATGTTTAGTGCACTGGAACACATATGACTACTAAGATGGAGTAGTAGTCTACTAGCAACCGAAAAAGTAAACTAACAAACCAAGAGCAGAAAACAAAGTAAAGGCAGCTATTAAGAGTAACTAGTTTTCTGCTTATAGCTAGTTCCTAAGATAAGTTACTCTGCAAAAAAATAACTGAACCGTACTTCTAATTCGATGTTCAGTGGACGGTGCAAAGGCATTTGATGTAAACAATAACATTAAATCAGTAAAACATCTCAATACTAATCTAGTGCTGGTCGGGAAGTACGCTAGTCCTACAGAGGTGACAAAATATAACTGCTACCAAAATTTTATTTAACAAATGTTAATGATACATCCCGACAAGCGATGCGTTAAAATAAACCAGACTAGGTAGAAAGCAAAAAATATATGGCGGACTTTCTTAGAGTTTCAAAGAGATGTTATAAAGTACAGACAAGTGCAAAATTAATCAGCTTTTTGAAAACTAAAACTGAGGCAAACGGGATTCAGGTTGCAACTCAGAGTTCGGGACACTTAATTTTAACTTACGTGATTGGATTTTCCGGAAAACACTTTTTGTCATAAAATCCATAAACCTCTCCGCGTAAAATTTTGGTTCATGTACCGAAATCGTGTCCTACACAATCATATTTATAGTTAAAATATAGCATTCTCATGACAACATTTGGGGAACAGGAACTAAAGAATATAACAACTTACCCCATCGTGGATCATCGCTTTAAAAGTATGCTCTCAGTTTCTTCTTGAGCCGATAACTTTGAAGAATATCAATAATACCAAGGTACAGCAATAAACGCTCTCCTTTCGCGTTTCGGGCAGGAATACCACCGGGCCTGAAAGATTATTAGAAAGATCAGTACTCAAATTACGAGGTCCAACTCAAAAATATACAGTAAAGTATCAACAATGCTCAATAAAGAAATGATATTTCTTACGGGACGTCATCATCAGCATCGATAGGCTCGCTATCAGCTTGAATACTTTCCAACGCAGTTGAATGAGCTACTAATTTCTGCCTATTTATTGATTTACTGCGGCTTAAACCTTTCCCACTTGATTCAATTTCGTCTTCTTCATCACTATCTGACTTGCGTGCCTTCCGCTCCTACATTATTCAGAAACCTTATTAGATGGGGAAAGAATATGGACCGTAAAATTGCACAAACCACATGACAAACTTGGGATACTTACGGCTTTTTCCTTTGCAGCTATATCCAAGTTATGAATACCAACGAGTAACGAATAATCCATAATTTTAAAACTTTGTAATACTCGACAATCTCGATTTAGCGTTTTCAAAAGTGACGCACAGGTATCTGATTCAAGCGAAATGCCGTCCGGATGATGATCCAGAAAATCTAAATCTTTATATGTAGGAGATTTCTTTTCTTTTTCCGCTTTGTTGGCCTGTAATATATTAATTTCGCATTTAATTTTTGTTTCACTAAATAGGACACAGAGCGCAAAGAAGCAATTAAAATGATTATTGCAACTTACCTTCCTCTTAAACGTTGACCCTTTCAAGTCATATTTTTGATGCATTTTGATACATGAAGGCAATAAATTATTCATCACACATAATCTAACGTTCTTTGAATTACACTGGTATGTAAACAGTCCGAAAAATTTAGGTAACAGCGTACGGGGATTTTGATCTAAATTCAGGTAATATCCTGGTAGCAGCTTTTGAAGAAACTCGCACTCTTTATGTTGTACTGTCTTAATGATGAACTCATCATCAGACGTTAAGTAAAATATACTTCCACTTGCACCAGGATTTGATAATTCTCTCAACGGATTGCTGCACAAACTCATCTAAAAAAATCCATTTCACAATCATTATCTATTTG
>VRMD01001643.1:0-16054 GCA_009872375.1 Sminthurides bifidus | reverse complement strand
ATTACAATGCATCTTCTAATCACCATGGGAACTGTGTAAATGATGCTGCATTGTGGAAAAAGTGTGTGAAAATGATAAATAACTTGGATACTTTGTGCATGCCTGCATGATCTATCCAGCAATTAGCCTGTTTTATTTCAGTTAGCCAGGTGCAACAAAACCATTTTTATCCCAGGTCCTGGTCCTAATTGCGTCTTGCTATTGTGGAACTTGAGGATCTTAGACAACTGGATTTGATATGCGAATATGGCTTCCCCCAAAAACAGGAGCTATTATCAGCCACATGTTCCCAGCTCCAACCAACTAATGAGAACAGGTTGCGCAGTGTGTGCAAATGTTCCACAGCATTTTCGTGGATTAAAAGTAGAAAATCAAGTTGCCATCAATATAGTTCTTTGTTTTCACTAGTAACTAGTACTGGTCCACTTATCCCACGAAACCATAGCCACATTTATAATTAGATGCAAGCAAATCTCCTTTTTTTATCTCACGTGATGATTGCCACATAGTCTCGAATCAACCCACGAGGATTGGATGTGTTCAATCTTCTATCGATGTACAAAAAATATAACAATCAGGATGAGAACTTTGAATTCCAGAATCAAGTTCTCCGATCATAAAACTAAGAGCAAGTTAGCATCCTTACTGGAACAGATTCCTCAAGAGTCCCAATAGGACTTTCCATTAGAAGAAAATAATTCATTCTTCATCTGGTCGTACTTGGGCCAGAATTGTGATTTAGCAGCAAATACCTGTAAGAGCCACTGTTGTAAAACCGGAAGCTGCCGACTGCAATTCACCATGGCTTCGGTCAAGAGGCACGTTGCTTTCATTGCACTCCTCCCTGTGGCTTTCCTAATTTGCGCTCCTTTCCTTTACTCCGTGGCGGCTGTCCTGCTTTTAGTTAGGACCGTGTTAAAAATTTTGAACAAAACGTTGAGGCTTGGGCGGCGGTGAGTTTCTCACAGGATTGGACGGAGTCTTTGGTTCGGAGAACCCGTGCGATAATCCTCAAATGGTCCTTGTTTGCGGATATGTGCTGAACGGTGATGTGAGTTTGATGGAGCTGAGAAACAAGATGGCCGAAACTGTACTCCAGCTCGAGAAGGAGGGCTACACTCGGCTCAAGGAATATCTGACCACGTGGATGGGTTTCGCCGTTTGGAAAAAAGTGACTGATTTTTCCATAGAAGACCATGTATTCAACCTAGGGTCGGAGGCGATCGAAAGTCTTGTGGGTCAAAGGAGGCTGACGGATGAGACAAAGACTCAGCTGTTACACGAAATCAGCAGCGTTCCGTTCCAAAAGAAGCGGTCACCATGGGAACTGTATTTGTGTCCCGTTACTTCCAAGTATACATCTGAGGGTGAAGGATCGTTTCTCATCCTAAGATTTCACCATGCCCTTGGCGATGGCGTAGCATCGAGCCGGATCACTTCCAAGCTCTTCAACACCGAGGCGGATGACCGTAACTTAATGCACGTGGTTCAGAAAGGGAGCGCTCTAAAGCGCGTGCCCTGGAACTGGAACCGGATCAAAGACACGATTGTCTCCATCTACAACTTCACCCACATACTGGTATACCGAACGGATTTTAACGACTTGCACAAACCATGGACCGGTCATCGAAGTAAGTACACTTATCAAACGATAGCTGTGCCGATAGAGAAAGTAAAACGTGTTCGCAAAGCTCAGAATGTGAGCTTCAGTGCGGTTGTGGGCGCGATACAGACCATGGCCTTGGCTAGGCTTTTTAAGGATAGAAAAGCCCCGGTTCCAGACGCTGTCCACGCCATGGTGTCCGTTCCGATGGATGTGCTCAATTCACAGACAAGGAATAACATGTAAGTTTCGTAAAAAAGATATCCCAGTTTAAGAATTATGGAATTTTTAAATATGACCTTACCTAATTTCGCAGATCTTCAGTCACACTCAAGTTTCCTACGGGGGAGTCCGATGGCCGTAAAATATGTCAAATCATAGACAAGGATTTTAAGGAACAAAAGGCCACTGATTTCTCCGACATGATCACCAAACTATCAAGTTTGGTTTCCCTGATACCACAGAGACTCAAGTTCTTGGACCCGGGATGGCTATTTAGTACTATTGCTGGCACTAATTTTCCAGCCGGCCAAGAAACGAAAATGTTAGGTTCTCATCAAGTCACTTGGTGCACTGGGTTCGCCCTACTACGAGCAAATATCGGTAGGGTTTTCAACTTTTTTCAATATTAATGGCCGATTTAGACTAATAGCGTTACTTTGAATCCGATGTTGGTACATTGTGAATTGAAACTGGTTTGTTCTTTAGCGATGTGGTTCTGGTCTGTGGGATACCAAGAAAATCTTTTTGTCACAATTGGGATCAGCAAAGATATTATGCCAGATCATTTGAATCTCAACCAGTTCATGGCTTACCTGGACGAGGAACTGGACAAGTTGGCACAACTCTGCTAAGGCGTCTGTGAAGTTTAGATTGGATTTAAGCTGAATTTTTTAAATTTTTCTTCAATAAATGATACTACTGTTGAGGGACAAAAAATGGGATGATCATGAAATAATCAAACACTGAGGATAGGAATTGATCAGATCTGCAGTTTCTTTGAGGCAATCGTAATCAGATGTAGAATTTCTCGCGGAATCCGAATTGTTTTCGAGATGTACCCGACTTTTAATCGGCTACATGGTGTAGTGAGGATCAAATGAAAATGGCGAATACGTATTCCAGACAGAGGCATGCGAGATTTTGATAACTGCAAACGAAGCAAAGTTTCAAAATTTCTCAGGTTTGGAATTGCGTAACGCCTTTCATCATTGCAGGATTATTAATAATGCTGTAAAATTGGCTAATGCAGGAATAATGGAGAGGAATATGACTCTCGGTAATCTTTCTTAAGACCTTGCCATCCCCTCTAATCCCAATTAATTACAGTGCAGCTTACAAATACTTCAGACATATCTAACTTTGCTCTAATGGTGGAAAAAAGGCGTGATAATAATCAGAGATTTGTATAATTTATGCGCGCTTCTAATTAAGAGTGATATTTTATGGACTTGAGAACCAACAACTAACGAGATCAGGTTGCGTAGTATGTGAGATCCTAAAATGCATTATCATGGATCAACATTAGACACCCCGATCACACAGGCGGATGCCGATTATAATGAGATGTGTCAATCGCCTTTCGGGCAAATACAGTAATGAGAGAAAACTTAAGAAGCAGCTTTCCATGACCAGATTCCTCTTGAAGAAGATGCTTCACTTTTCATCTGCTCGTACTTATACCGCATCCTGAATTAGCAATAAGTACTTGTCTGCCAGAGTTTTTGCACTAGGGAAAAGCGAAAGTTTTGCTGAAGTTTTTTCAAAATGGCGTCAATTACGAGAAACGTTGCTTTCGTTATACTCCTTCCTATAGCTTACCTAATTTGCGCTCCTTTCTTTTACTCCGTGGCAGCTATCCTGCTCTTAATTCGTACCGTGTTAAAAAACCTAAACAAAACGTTAAGACTAGGCGGTGGTGAGTTTCTCAAAGGGTGGGACGGAGTTTTTGCTTCGGAAAATCCTTACAAGAAACCTGAAATGGTCGTTGTTATTGGAGCTGTACTGAACGGTGACGTCACTTTGTCGGAAGTGAGAGAAAAGATGGCCGATGTAGTGCTTCAGTTAGAGAAAGAGGGGTACACCCGGCTCAAGGAGTACCTGACCATGTGGATTGGTTCCGCTGTTTGGAAAAAAGTGACTGATCATCGCATAGAAGACCATGTTTTCAATCTAGAGCCGGATATGCTAGAAAGTCTTGTGGGTCGAAGGAGACTGATTCATGAGACAAAGACTCAGCTGTTGCACGAAATCAAGAGAGTTCCGTTCCAAAAGAGGCGGTCGCCATGGGAACTGTACTTGTGTCCCATCACTCCCGAGCACAAATCTGAGGGTGAAGAGTCGTTTCTCATCTTCAGATTTCATCACACACTTGGCGATGGCGTGGCAGCTGGCCGAATCACTTCGAAGCTTTTGAACACCGAGGCGGATCACCAGAACTTAATCAGAGTCGTTCAGCAAGCGAGCGTAGATAAACGCTTTTCCTGGAACTTGATTAAAGAAACTATTGTTTCCATCTACAAATTCACCCACATACTGGTGTACCGAACGGATTTTAACGACTTGCACAAACCATGGACCGGTCATCGAAGTAAGTACACTTATCAAACGATAGCTGTGCCGATAGAGAAAGTAAAACGTGTTCGAAAAGCTCAGAATGTGAGCTTCAGTGCGGTTGTGGGCGCGATACAAACCATGGCCCTGGCTAGGCTTTTTAAGGATCGAAAAGCCCCGGTTCCAGACGCTGTCCACGCCATGGTTTCCGTTCCGATGGATGTACGCAACTCTCAGACTAGAAATAACATGTAAGTTTCATCAAGAAAGCTTTTTTTGTGCTCGAAAGGGTAAGTGCTCTATGTTTTTTTGGCATGGCAAATCATTTGTGTCGCAGATCTACAGTCGTACTCAAGTATCCAACTGGGGAAACTGACAGCCGAAAAATATGTCAAATCATAGACAAGGATTTGAGGGAACAAAAGACCGCCCATTTCTCTTTCATTATCTATCAATTGTCCGCCTTAGTTTCCTTGTTGCCCCAGAGACTCAAGTTCTTCTATACGGGTTGGCTTCTCCATACCATGGGTGGAACAAATATTCCAGCCGGGCAGTTAACAAAAACATTAGGATCTCATCAAGTCACTTGGTGTACTGGGATGTCGCAAATGCGAACAAATTTTGGTACACTTTTTGAACTTTTTTCTGTATTGATGGACTGTTTTTAGATTCAAAGCCTTGATTTTTCGTTAACGGAGTGAAATGACCGTTTTACTCTTGTTTCCCAGCGATTTATTTCTTTACTATGGGATACCAAGAAAATCTATTGGTCACAATCGGAATCAGCAAAGACATCATGCCAGACCATTCGAATCTCAACCAGTTCATGGCTTACCTGGACGAGGAACTGGATAAGTTGGCACAAAGCTGCTAACAGGCGTCCTTGCTTTGATCAATTTTGACGATGGGATGTTCCTTGAAGTTCCGAAGGAACTTAATGATTATTTGGAAGAATTGCTGTGACCGTAACGTCAGATTTACTCATAATTAAGATTAGTTAGGGAGTCAAAATGTAAGTTAGCGAGTTTATACAGTTAAATACACATGTAAAATATTATCAATTATCAACATCAACAATCGCATTCATTTTCGTCCTGAAGGTGAAAGCGAATGCTGCGCTCGTAAACCAGTCGTGGAGCATCCTTGCCATACATGTTGTCCAAGTGAGTCCAGTGCGGGTCATCTATGAAGCCAGATGAATTTTTGTTGCACCAATTCTTCATTGCTGATAAGGCTGCAAGTGACGACTGGCAAAAAATATTTGAAAGTCAAATTCGACTGCAATAATTCACTTCAATTCCATTTTCAATCGATAAGATATGAATCAAATTGTAAGATGCGAAGCGTCCTGTTTTTACCTTCGGCTTCACTACGATGTCATTCTTTCCCATTAACCCACAAGTTGGTATTGTGACACTGCTCCAGTCGTACAATGGAGGGGATTTGGTGCCGTAAAATCTCAAATTGGCTTCGTCACTTCCGTAGTCCACCATTGGCAACTCAGTAGATCTCATGCCTTGACAGGCATGGTGATACGTTGCGAAGGATGTTTGGTCCGGAAAGTTCCATAGTGACTTGGTGAGAACACGCTGGGTGATAAAAAATATTGGGGTTAGAACCATCTCAACTTAAAAAACACTCATTGGAGGACCTTGGTGGGCTATTTTGCCATGTAATAGCAAATAAAGGGCAATCTCGACCCCACGGCAAACGTTCAGGGAGAGTTTCCCTACAAAGACGCGACTTGCTATTATGAAACTAATGTAGAGCTCCTTGGTCTTATCTGCCAAGGGCTAAAAATATTGAAGGTTGGATGGCTTGACGTCCTGACCTTTTGAAGGCCTGTAGCTCAGAAACGGCAGAGAAATTTCACAAACGGTTTGCACAGCCATTTTTCCCGTATCTTGTTTCATCAGAATCACATCGCAGCTCAAAACGTCAAAAATGGCCATTTTCCTATGTTTTTGCAAAAATCGACGATGGTTAGCCTTCCCATTTTCGTGAAAATGGGCGATTTTTCGACTTTTTGAGATAAGATTGCTTTTTGACTAAACAAGTCACGAGAAAAACGGCTGTGCAAACAGTTTTTGAAAATCCTCAACCGTTCTTGCGCTACAGGCCTTCAAAAGTTGAGAGCGTCAAAACAGCAGCACTTCCAGGCATTAAACGTTTGTAGAGGGTTTCATATGAACAGATTCACGCCCCGACAGAGTAAGTATGAATGACCAACCTCTGTGACTTGCCCTGGGTTATACTCTCCCAGAACTTTGAGCAACAATTTACCAAGTCTTGGAAACAAATGGCAAGTGATTGAAATTATTGGTCGGAGGAAGTTACCCGTGACCAATTTTCCACTTCCGTATGATGACAAGTATTGCTGTAAAAAAACACAGTTGGTATTCAGAAATAGTCAAGTTTTTCAATGAAGGACCTGACAGGAAACCATGTCATGGATTTTCTTCTTACCAGCTTTGATTCAAAAGGATCAGCGAATAAATAATGTTGGCTGTATCCTAAAGCTCCTACAGGTGAGACGAGCGTCATCCGCCGAATCTTTTCGTTCATATCAGGTCGCTCCTTCATACCTACCACTGGAAGTGCGGTTGCCAACGAAAATCCGTAATAGACGAGTTGCTTTCTTTGAGTAACGTTTAAAATGTAATCTATCTGAGTAGGTAAATCTATCGCTCCGTTCTGGTGCATTCTGTGAAAAAAAAAGAACATTTTCCCGTCTGCTTGCAGTTTGCTCAAGTACATTTTACTGTTTTCTACTTAAACCGGCCTAAAATCTTTCATAGAAGGCAAATTGCATCTTGTACTTACGTATACTGCCAGTACTCAGGGTCATTTTCAGTTAATGACTACATGCCGCGAGTACGAGCTACCCCGTAAATTCCCCAGCCAAACATCGAAGCCAGCATCGGCGTACATGAAAGCTGTAATCAGGATACTACGGTTAGATCCGATTGAAAGTAGCATTTTCGCAAATGTGTACTACGTTGAGCAGTAAATAAAGTTGAGATATAAAGATGGCAAAATTACGCAAAGCCCCATGTTCTGAAAGCATGAAATAATCCAAAGCTGTCGATAGGAAGGGGTGGTTGATCAGAATTGGTTCTCCGTGGCTGTCCATGCCAGTTGAAGAATTCCTCACCGGAATCCGAAACGTTTTCAAGATGTACCCATCCTTAGTTTGGATTTCATGAACCTCAATTGGATACCCGTATTTTTGAGTGATTTCCTCCTAAGGGGGGATGAAAGCAATGAATCAGGTTTTTCTACAGGTAGTTTTGTTTTACCGGTGTAACGGGAAATGAAACTAGGACATTACCACGCTAGCTCCCAGTTCCCCATCAAAGTCGAGATGGTTCAATATCAGTTCTGAGGACGTACATTAACGACCAATTAATTACAATAATAGTCATTAACAGCTACCCTATTGAAACGTTGCCATGGAAACGCTCAACTTACTCAAAGCTCTCGGAATGACGTTACTTTCGTAGAGGACGCCGGTCAAAATTGTACATACTAATCCTACCCTAAGTGCAGTATTTGCTTCGAGTTTCATGGCGACCAAGTCCGAACTTCTGAAGCTGAAACTTTTAACTTTTAAACACACTAGAGGAAAACGAAGACTGTAGTCTTAAACTGGAACGTGATTGCATTCCTATGGTTCTAGAGGAAAAGGTGTGGGAAATGTGACAACTTAACAGGGAAAATGATACACGCAAGTAAGAAACTTCTTGCTCTTGAGAATTACGACGTGTAACTAAAAGTGCCAGCATTATTGCTCGTTTCCTATTTCAAGAAGTGATGGTAGCCATAGCAGGAGCAGGCTCACACGACAGACTAATATCCACTACCAGGGAGAGCAAAAAGTAATTTTTTCACATGCAACTTATAGGTTGCGATGCAAAGAAGTTGGTCTGGCGATGGCGAAATTCCCCATCCTCCGAGTTCAGGGTATAAGTTATATTTCTATCAAAGTTGATCTTTTAAAAATCCCTACAAAACCAGTTTCGGATGCAAGTGACCCTGCCTTGCGTCATTTCGTTTACGCACGTGCAATGCACACTTGCGTGCACCTGGTTTTACATCTTACTTTAGTTGCTGACTGCATTTTAAGCCTTTTTGACACGTTGTTACAACAATGTGACAAATCGTACTCGAAGTCCGGAAAACGTGATGTCGGTGAAGTACAGATTCTTTATTGGGTCCATCAGGTTTAGTATCTCGTCATTATAGAGTTGAAAACATTGTCTCTGGCAAGAAATAGCTCGTGAAGAGCGAGTCAGTCAATGTCAATCAACACTTATAGATACTGTCGTTCGTGGAACAGTCGGACGAAGCAGGTTTTTTAGTTGGCAAACGAATTTCTTGATAACGTCACGCAATACACACCTGCTGTAATAATGATGCCTGATCGCTTTCTTTTGTTTCGCGTTGACTCTGTTCCAAACCAGTTTCAGCGTTTCAGGGTGTATCCATATCCAGTGTATCGTATCTTGAAATTGAGTGAGTGTTTCAGTAATGGTGCAATTGCAGGTGTGGTTTTCGAACTAATTGCAAAACTTGTATCCTGGAGTTGAAAACAGCATAGCGTTTTGATGGATCCAGAAGAAAAGAAATAAATACTTCTCCAGTGCAAGTTTTTTATGACCGTGGGCAGTGGACATGTTGGGGGGGGGTAACTTAAAGTGGGGAAAAAGTAGCAAATTTCCAAGTTGGTTTTGCTTGCTAGAGTTGGCTTGTAATGCGTCATAGGAACCATTCGAACTTTTATTGGACGCTGGTTTTGGAATTTTATTGCCGTTAAAAGTGGAGACGAAGAAATGTTGCAGGCCTAAAATTTTGTTTTTGCACTATAAGTTGCTTCACTTTCATTATATGCCACTCATGAGCAAAATAGGTTTATATAAAGGTAATCATGTCGTTATTTTTGCTTTTATAAAGTCTTAAGTTGAACGTTCCTTGCAGGATTACATAGATACTTTCCATGATGGTAGTAAGTTTGAGTAATTAAATTACGTCGTGGGATCGGAGCTAAGCGTCGATTTCTCAGGTAGGTATATTGTTAGATTCATCGTTCGAGCGTAGAAGGTCATCACGTCGATTATTCGATCAAACTGGAAAGTAGAATTGAAACTTTGTGGTCAAAACGTTTTGAACAGTTAGATTCCATTTATACCAAGAACCCATACTGGCGCTTTGCAGGTGAATCATGAATCTGGTTTACCTCCTTGGAATTTGAGTTCCCTTCCCCGTGACCTGCATCAGTTTCTACTCTTAGCAAGAGCGGATTTGTCTGAAATTAAAAATCAATGGAACATTGTCACAGCCACCGTAACGTAAAGGGAATGAATCAAAAGTCATATTGGCAATTGAGCTAGGGGGACATTTAGTAATTGGACCGTTCAAGTCATTAAAGTCATTAGCGAATTTACCTTGCTTGGGATCGCTACCGATGGTGTACTGCAATTCTGCCACGTACTTGAAAGAGTGAGAGGGCACGACACGGTCATCACGGTCCGCCGTCGTTACTAATACTGCTGGGTACTGAATATTCTTATCTTTAGGCATCTTTATGTTGTGTAGAGGGGAATATTTTATCAGGGTTTTGAATTCCTTTTCGTTATCCGAGCATCCGTATTCCGGGCACCAGTGAAAGCCTCCGGTGAATTTTTGGAAGCGGAGCATGTCAAGTACGCTGCGAAGAAATTGAAATTCGGTGGTAAAGTAACGGATGTTATAAAATCTTGGGACGAGATTTTTTTACTTACCCGACATCCACATTAGCTGCGGCGTAAAGATCCGGCCTTTGATTCACACACGTGGCGACCAAAAGTCCTCCGTTAGATGATCCTGAAATGGCAAGCTTTTTAGAATTTGTGTAGTTTTCCGCAATGAGGTATTCAGCCGCGGCTTGGAAATCATCGAAAGTGTTTTGCTTCTTATCCAGTCTTCCATCCTCATGCCAAGATTTTCCGTACTCTCTGAAAAAGATAAATCACGTTGAAGCTGTACTGTCTAGAGATGCAACAACGGTGAACGGTCCTTGGCGTTGACGTTGATAATTAAAAATTACGTACCCGCCTCCGCGTATGTTTGCCACTGCATATATGCCTTTGAATGCCAAGACGAAAAACAATTTAGAGATGGAAAAGTGCGGAAGGGAGCTCACTGCATACCCGCCGTAACCTCGAAGTACCGCAGGTGCTGTACCGTCTGGTGTGAAGTTCTAAAGTGAGCAGAAAATGTCAATTGTAAAAAACCACAATTTTTTCCCAAAGGTGTAAAAAATCATGTTAGGGGTACAGGTAGATAGCACTAGTCTAACGAACTACCTTGTGTGAAATGATGAACATTGGCACAGCTGTACCGTCATAACTCGGATAAAATACTTGCTTAAAGGTAAAATCGGATAAGTTCATAGTGTAAAATGGCGTCTTCGCGATAACCTGCAAGATCAGAAGAAATTACACCTGTTAGAATGAAGAAGTCGTACCTGCTAGAAGCACCAGCCTAATGGTTGGGAGAAGGTCATTAATAGGTAGGTAATGATGAAGGTCTACCAGAGTAAAAGTTTAATGACAGATATGATTGCTTACATCGCATTGGAAATCTCCAGTCTTGAGATCACATCGGTAAACCATACCGGGAGTAACGTAGGATTCGTAGCGGATAAAGAATTCAGTTTCATTTTCATTACTTCCTCCACTATGTGAAAAAGTCCCAGGTTCTACAGGGAGCATGTAACGTTTTTCCCATCGTGTCGTTCAGGTGGACCATTTCCACCGTGTTTAGCACTCCGCTCAAGTAACATAGGAGCAAGTATTTGCTATTGGATATTGAGTTGAAAGAAAGAATGTTAGCTTCTGCAGATAGTTTTAGAGCCTTTTTTGTTGTGGAGCAAGTATTTAGCGCCAGGTTCAAAACTTTATGTATAAATAGATAATTACGTACTTGGCAACAACATCAACCCAAGACAGAGTCCTTTGAGGATCTTCGTCAACCAGACTTTCAACGGGATATTCCTCCCTGGGAACGATTAAGTCGATTGTTTCATTACTTGTAGCCTCCTCGGGTAACAGACCGACGTTGATAGATATGACTCTTGAATTGGATGCGTTTTTCGTTGAGAGGAAAATAAATTTCGTGCCGATGTTTGTGACATACTTGAAACACAAGTTAGAAAAAACTGTATCTAAGCTGATCTATAGTTGGATATACCTTAAATTTTCTGCAACTTTCTCATGGCGTTACACCCGGACAAAGTCTTCAAGAATTCAGTTGTACTAACCTCATATTTGGCATCATTCACGGATGGAATTATGGGCACGAAAGTGCTGTTGAAGCCTTCAAAAACCGTCATATTCCGGAGCGGTGCCAAGTAGAAGGCATTTGGCTCGTAGTCTTCGTACACTGCCATGATGGCATATTTACCGCAGGTGGAGACATCAACATCTCTGGAAAATGAATGATTCTTAATTTTAGTGAAGTACCTCAAAAAGAAGACGGAGACGTTCAAACTGCTTTTTGAACTCACTGCAACCACGTCGGATAGCCCGGAAATTCAGAGATCAGAATATCATCTGACACACTCGTGTTCAATCGATGGTAGTAAACTTTCCGGTTTTGAGACGAAACTTTGCCGTCTTTGTCACTAGGGTATCGCTGCAAGCCAAAAGTCAATGGTTTTAATTCCATTCATCCTACAGCTGTTAATAATTACCGAAACAATTCAGTAATTCAATGAGATAAAACTCCTCACCGGATAAAAAAGCCCTTGGTTATCCTTCGTCCAGGCATAGGAAGGAAACTTGACACGATCAATCTCCTCAGGAAGGTCCTCCCCGGAAGTAATGTTTCTGATTCGCAGTTTCTTCCAGTCACTTCCACCATCTGAGATCGAGTATGCAACCATCGTACCATCCCAAGACACTGCATAGTCCGTGAATGACACTTGTCCCATTTTCAGATTCAAGATTCGCATCCAGTACCGTTTCCGCCTCGGCTGTCAGCTCTGTCTTCATGTACAAAACACTAAAATGACCAAGAATTAAGAAATGGGTACATTCTTCAGCCGGCGAATGTGGGGACCTCTACTGTTCGTTTCATAAAATCTTCGACTCTCTTCTCTCGTTCCCGTCAACAGTTCTTTGCTTTGATCGCAGAGTACGTGAATTTCATCGAAATTTGACTTACTCCTGATTCTGGGTTCCATTATTCGCAACGAAGAAATAAAATTCGCCATGCTTCGCTAGGAGCATAAAACGTGGGGTAATCCCAAACTTCGTACAAAGCTGAATCAAGAATCTTTCGTTCCGGAATCTCATCGATAAACTCTTGAAATAGTCGTTTCTGATCTCTCACAAATTTTTTGGTTCCGAACAAGTCTGGGTTCTCCAAGCTCCTGTAGTGATCTGTGACCTGAATCGAAACAAGGCATAATGGCTATTCAACTGGACCATTTTTGTGAAAGGTACTCAGCACATTCTCGTATTGCTGGTCCTGGGTTGAAAGCATGAATGCAGCACTTAAGTCTCACCTTGACACCGAAGTAGTCATCAACATACTTAGACTCCCGAGGCACCTTAGGGTACTGCAGACTCTGTGCCCCAAGCCCTTGACAAAGGTTGAATACCACATACGACAAGCAATGATCGAATCATACCACGATTACACATTTTGCATATAAAATTTTGTGTATACTACTCAACGTGCGAGGAATAACAATTAGGCGGTTGTAGATGTCCGCAATTTTTTGCGAGACTTCTTCAGACAACCTGCCCACCGCACCAACTAAAAAAAATCACAGTTCAGGTCTCCGATCCATCTGCTTTGTGCAAGACACAGATGAACGAGCAGATGAACAAGTTTAAAAGGCTGGAGCTAATCACTGACTGAAAACCACAGCCGGAATATTTAACAAACGCGGCCTGAGACTAGACTGACAGGAACTAATAATTGTAATCGCCTTTTTACGTCTGTGAAATGTGCGCAGATTTCCTGTGAAATAGAGCCCTAAGCAAGAAGCTCATTTCAAAAGATGTACTCACATAAGTCCGTATCGCCTTGAGCTAAATCTTTTGATGTGTTCGCACACTTCGCAGATACTTGGTTCACACTTGGTAACCTCCAAGAGAGATGATAATCTTTCTCCAGACGAAGATCATCCTAAGATTTGACCACATGTACACGCTTAGACGCTTTCGAGCCTCCTATTCCTCATCCTGTAGCCTATTTCCTAAAGCATAATCTCGCATAATCAAGGTGAACTGCCTACCTTGACAATGGCTATGGCTTACGACACGACCAGGTTTTTTGCTCAATTCCTTATGATTATTTTTTTCGCACGTTTATCATCTTTCCATGAAGAGGCTCTTGTCTTTGCTCATCTCATCCTGTCTTTGCAAATAAATGATGGAGAGTGTGCTCGACAAAGACAAAAAGATGCCATGTAATCATCACGGACCATCTTCAAGCTCCAGTAAAGTGGTGATTGCATAACGTTGGTAGTAAAAATAGCAAAAGTTGCTACTGGTCCATGGCATGCAAACAAAAGCGGCTTTTTTCGCCTGATCGTGTTTAATTAAAGCTGCCCTCTATCATGCCCGTGGATGGTTGCTATGCACTGAAACGATCTTAAGGATCGATAGTCATTGAGTCGTCATTTACTCACCGACACGCATGCCAATGAATTGACCATTGCAATGGTGCTGGACGATGATACAATCGGTTTTCATCAGCTCAGGCTTGAAACCAGGAAAAGTTTTGTTTGAACAACTGCTATCATGCTAATTGCTAAGTCCTAGAAAAAGTTAAAGGAAAATTTGTACTAGACTAGTAAAGTTTTCTTGGAAGATGCCAGGTGTAAGAGCATAAAGCTTCCAAATATTCTTTAATTTTTACGGCCAAAATATAAAGTGCCTAAACCTATATAAACCATAGTAATAAAAACAATCAGCCTTGTAAAACAAATCAGGACCAAAGAATACTTGCATTCAATTCACAGTCTGCCATCTTCAAACAGGATCTAAGAACACCGACTTGCATTCAAATTACACTGTGTCATCTCCTTACTTCACAGGCTTAAAGGTAACAGATGCTGGCTTAGTTGGGCAGCAAAGAAGCCCTAATGTCGTGTCAAATGTAACTGGCCCATGGGCAACCAGGTCAAAGTTCTGCAAGATGTAAGTAACAGCTAAGAATAAGGCCTCTCTGGAAAATCGTTCGCCGGGGCATGGTCTCCTTCCAGGGGCGAAGGTGCAAATCTTCTTCTTTATCGAAGGGTCGATGGCACCATCAGTAGCCAAGAAACGTTCTGGCATGAACTCTTCTGGATTTTTCCACACGGCCGGGTCGTGGTTCATTCCGATGATGTTGGCAACGAACAAAGTGTCCTTAGGAATGATTTTCCCTTTGACGGGAATGTCTTTTCTGGCGGGTTTCGGGACTCCGAATTGGACGACGGGCCGACTTCTCAAGACTTCCAGGATGAAGGCCTCCGTGTACGGCATTTCAGCCATGTCAGTGAACGTAGGAGCTCGGTCTTGACCAATGACGGAGTTGATTTCAGCTTGAATTTTCTTTTGTATTTCAGGGTGGCTCATGGCATAAAGGATGCACCATTCCATGGTGATGGAGGGGATGTCAACAGCTCCGAAGAGGAGATCGTTCATCAAGGGATAGATTGTTTCCTCTGAAAGGTGCGAAGTAGAATTTAAGAATGGGAAATTGATTGAATAGATGATTATGTTGGTACAGGTGGGTTGACTAATTGTTGGGGTCAACTTACTTGATGCATGGAAGCCCGACTCTGGATCCGTGGTTGCCTCTACAACATCCTGAAACTTGTCAATGAGGTCACGGGGCTGACCAGGGGTTCTAGTTTCCAGGTGGGGCAAAACCACGGACTTGAAGAAAGGCTTGAGCGAGTCGAAAGCTTGAAGACGCCAGTCAATGATGGAAGTGAATTTTGCAAAGAAGCTGGTGAGCATCACGGCTACTAGATCCTTCGTGCTTTCGAATACACCGAGCCTGGATAAAGAAGACGAAAAAAGTAAATAATTAATTAACACACATAAGTAAACAGGTCGAGAAGTTTTGATTGGTAGAGTTGGAAGTGACTGTGGGTACTTACGCTCTTGTTCCCTTCAGAAGAAGCTTCACGTCATCGTGGCTGAAAGTTTCGTTCGTGGCTGCTTGAGAAAATGCATTGATCATGTAAGGGGCGAATAAATGGGGCACTTGAGTAGGCTTGCCTTGGAGCTGCTTCATGTCATTGACCAGTTTTTGGCACTCATTGTCAATAGCTGTGCTGAATCTGCCGTCTCTTGTGCCAAATTCCATGAATGACTTGATCACAAAGTTCCGCAGTTCCTTCCACCTTTCGCCACCTTGGAATTGCATTCCTGGACCTGAAAGTAGAGCTGACGGCTCCGTTAAACTTATGCTGGAGGTGAATAAGTGCCGTTAATTAAAATAGGTGGAGGTGGGTGCTTTACCTCCTCTTCGCTCCAGGTAAGTTTTGATGAATTCCCAATCCATGGCTCCACCGGCATCTTCCGTATTGTATAATTCGTGCAGAGTCGGACTGTCTGCAATGACAACGGCCCTAAAGAGAAAGTGATAGGAACTTTAGCAAAAGGATGCAAATCTTCAAGATACGAGGGGCGACGTAAGCCTACGCCGGGAGGTAAGTGAACTCCTCCCCCATTTTTGATCCCGGTTTTTTTCATACGCTTTAATAGATGCCTTAATCTGAAACTTTGCAATGATAACTCACTTTTTTCCTGCCAGTGAAATGGAAAAGATTCCGCCATACTTGTTCTTCCATTGAAGGAACGTTTTCCATGGTTTCTCACCCAAGAGGGGCAAGTGACCCAGGACCGGAAA
>VRMD01001642.1:0-16060 GCA_009872375.1 Sminthurides bifidus | reverse complement strand
AGGATATGCGCCACAGCAAACTTATCCGACTAATCCTGGTTATTCTAACCAAAACATCGGTTTTGGGAATGCTAACAGTGTTTATCCACCTGCGGATCCCTCTCAGTATGCTGATGGAATAGCGGATGCTAACCTTAATGGAGAACAAATTTCTGTCCCGGCTTTGTCACCATTCACTCGGTCTGAATCTCGGGGCCCCCAAGAAGACTGATAGGAAGTTTTGTGCTGTTCGTTTACCGATGGCTTCCCAATGTCGCGTTATTCCTTGATACGACGTTCTGAAAATTCTAATGATGCAGGATATGCAGCTTTTTCATTGTAAATATCATTTCGAGAGGGGTAAATTAAGTCTTTCCTTTGAAGTACTATTTAAGTAAGCAAATCACTTCGCTCAATAGGGCTCGCTTGGAAGAAAAAAAGATCGACAGAGGACAGGAAAAGCCATTAAAATTATGTCATTCTTTAATACCTATTTGTTTTGTTCATACAAGGGAAACTACTGCGATCAATTTCCAAGTCAACTACCTTAAACTAAGCTGTAATACCCGTTACGCTTGTGACGTGACGCTACTGTGTAAAACTTTACTTGTGTAACTCTCAGCCTGTCATTGCAATGCTTCATGACCGAATGAGGACTCCTTCCTTTGTTTGTTCGTTCTACTTGAGATACAATCTTAGCATAGCCATAAGCGGCATAAGTACTTTTTGGACAATTCAAAAGTAACGCTAGCGCCTCACCAAGCGAGGCTGCAAACAGCGTGATTGGAGTCGTCATTAGTATCTCTCTAACCTTACTGAACTAAGTAGGTTCAGTAGTGTCGGTCTGTAAAATTACAATTGACTGTTTGAACTCTAAAAATGAAAGAAGTAAGCGTACAGGTGTATTGAGTAGCTTGAATAGGTCTTAGTAACAATTGCTTTCTTGTACGTAAAAATAATATTCGGATCAAAAACAAAAATTCACTAGGGCGAGAACCATGTGTTGCAAATATTGTTTCATGTTATTAAAACTGAAAAGTGTTCTGTATTAACTACTATAGAGCATGCAACGCAGCTTGGCTGTCTCATTCTTTAGAGCGCAGAGTTCAAAGCGAAGCTTGAGGTTCTCCTGCTCCAGGAATGCGGCGCGAATGGCTATTTCATCCTCCTTGGCTCTGCGGGCGTCCCGAGACCGCTTGGCAGCTTCGTTATTTTTACGTCTACGTTCCCAATAGGCTTCATCCTTTAACTTAAAATGTGATTCATGGTTAGTTAACTGAAATCATATTTAGTACGTATCTGGATTCAGAAATTTATGCGATATATTGAAGGGTAACTTACTTGCTGTTCCGTTTTTCCACTGGTATTCTTGCAAGAATCCTCTGGTGCTGAATGACTATCTTCGGCACTAGAGTTGATGGCCATGTCCAGCTTGCTGCCAAATTCGTTCCCAGGGGAACCCATCATACCGTTGCTCATGGCACCAGGTCTCTGACTACTACCCCGACGAGATTTGTTCATTTGAGACTGGTTTAGCATCTGCTTTCTGAATTCAGCATATGCCATATTTGACTGCTGGTGCAACAGAGCTTCTGTACTGCCCGGAGTCGTGCCAAGGGGTAGGCCATACAGTCCCACTGCTGAGAATGACATGGGATCCTTTGGATAAGCCTGCATGAAGACAAAACAAAATTGATTAAGAAAACTAGAACAAAAGCATGGATTTCAGCACTAGGACTGTAGAAACAGCAAATGATTTACCTTAAAAGGCCTCGTGGCTCGTGCTTTGCCGGTTGAACCGGCCAAACCGCTAACGGGGGTTACGCCTGTGTCGAAAGGTAACGTCGGACTCGTAGCGCTGGCACTCAATTGATGTGGAAACAGCGGTGGACTGGTGTCAAAAGATGGGATTTGAAGCGGCAGTGCAGCTGCCGCGCTGCCACTCATGACTGGACTGAGACCGGAATTTCCAAAAACGTTGCCAAAGGGGGCAAAATTGAGGGGGTTGGGTACACCGCTCACTGGAGTGTTCAACGACATTGCAGCTTGGGAAGCAAGCTTCGGTGATGGCATCAAAGGCCTTGCATGGTGGTGACTAACGCTATCGGGTTCTTCATCATCGAGATCATCTTGTCCATATCCAGAATGATTCTTACGCTCCATCTTCGGTGACACGGAGTAATTGCTACTGCTGCGGCTTGCACTTCTGGAGTCAGACTTAACGCTATTGTTATACCACAGGTCCCTTTTACCCACGTCGGACGCAAAGTCTCCACAGGAAGCTTCCCCCTTGGACAAGTTCAAAATAGTGTCCGAGAAACAGTCTCCCTTGTCTTGGGCCTTCATGCTTAAAATATTTCTGAGTCTGCTACAAGGTGAGTCGGGTTCCGGGTCCTTGGAAAATTTGTTTTCCAATTTCGGTTTCTTGGTGGAGAAATCCAACGGCGAGTCCGCGGAAGTCACGACAGGATTCGTGTCAACCCTTCGCTCATTAACCGACAGCTTATGCTTAATCCCTTGCAGTACCGCTGATCTTTGACTGCTCTTGGGTTTTGAAATCCGGGAATTTTCCTGCTCGCGGTTTCCACCGTTGTCCACACTGGAAGTCGTAGTAGGAGACTGAGGACTGGAACGGGCGGAGGAATTATGCAAAACTAAAGGTGACTTGTTATTGACATTGCGTGCGTCAAACTGACTGTCTCCCTGTCCAAGTGACGGATTTAAATGCGAGTAGAAGGCTGCATTAATAGATTCAGGTGAGGGAGATTTCGAAGATTTAGAAAGACGCATTTGCATCTTTCCCAGGATGTTAAATTTCACAGGAGGCAAAGAAGCCTCACTTGCTCCGTCGTCACTTCCAGCAGAATCGTCCCCATCTGTCCCACCAACATTAGCTGAGTCTTCATGCTTACTAAACTGGAGATAGTTGTTCAGATATGCATCGGCTTTGCCATCATACTGACTCTTTTGATGCAACCGAAGCGCAGATGATTTGCTTAGCTCATGCTCTTGTCCTCCCTTCGTGGTCGTGGCACTTAGAAGGAGCGGCGGGGGTGGTAACGGACTCGAACGTTTGCCAATGTCCTCTCCATTCGAGTACTTCAAGTGACTTCGCATCAAGCTCACAGAATCGCTCATCTTTACTGCCGCCATCCCTGCGGACCAGATCTGGTCTCTTCCCCGGACTGAAAAAATTGAACAATGAAAAACAAACGTTAAATGTGTAACGCATTACTAAATGTGCAACTTCCCATCAAATGATGACTTCAAATTTCTAGTATCATCAACAGCATCACAAGATATTAACGTCATCGCAGATTGATAATGCGAAGCCCAGCATTGAAATCCTACGTAGGTCTGCATTTACCATTATGCCACTATCAGCAAATAAATAAAAACAAAAAACATGCCCAAAGATTCATTTCATCATCCCTATCCGTCTTATCCGGTGTTGTAACTGGACGTAAAGCCAAGTCGGCTCTGCTGGATTTATGCTTAAGCAACATCCACTGATGACAGATATTCAGAAGTGATTTAACTCCATGTACAACAAACCGCAAAACTCTCACATGCATTAGCATCACCTACGCCACCATTATCAATCGAATCAATATACCCCGGCTGGCCGTCGGAATATTTTGAATTAGCAATTGGCTCATTCGAAGAATTCTTACCTCACTCAAGACCGTAACCTTCACCTTGGGTTCAAACGTTCAAACTCCGAGCTTGGCAA
Organism: Sminthurides bifidus; assembly: GCA_009872375.1. Lineage (NCBI taxonomy): Eukaryota > Metazoa > Arthropoda > Collembola > Symphypleona > Sminthurididae > Sminthurides > Sminthurides bifidus. Next base: position 12,348 of record VRMD01001642.1, on the reverse strand, counting down.
CTGCACGCAGACTTGCTCGAGTCACTTCAATGAAGGATACACCCCGCCACAGTCTAGGAAACGATGCCTCACAAGAAGCTCTTTGACATCCCAAGGTTGCAACACCCCGATGGAAAAAAATCAATTCAGCAATCCAAAAATCGCACGCACATCTCACACCCCATCAGGAGCAACTTAATTCCAGCTCGTGCTGTATTAATTATCGCTTTCTGAATTGCAATCCGATCTACCGTCTCGAATCCACAATTGCTTTGTCTCAAAGGACAGAATTATATTAACAGGATGCGCTGATGCGAATCTTTACACACCATTCCATCAACAGGCAGTCTAACCGTGACTAACACCTCCCTTTATCACTTAATGCACTCAATCGTTAAAGTACTCTATATTCTACACTTTGAACTAAATCTGGACTCCCAGTCAGTTTACAAGTAACGTTTCAAGAGTTCACAACACATGAAGTGCAAGCACAAATCATTCCACGATTACCTTGCTACAAGCCAAACAGTCGAAAGGATTGGTAATATTTTCGCACGGAGACGATCAGCAGTCAACTTTCAAACGTATACCAGCTCATCTTTAACAGAGTTTTTAATCTCCATGTTCCCTTCCTGGACAAATTGGACACTACTGGACTTGGGAATAGACGCCTATTCACTGTGAGTTCCAGCCTCTCTCGCCTTCTTCAACTCAACGATAGCTCCAGCCCAGGTTTACAATTTCTATCTGGCCTCATTATAATGCGCATACTGACTAACCGTTACCATTAAATAGCTCGAACCTTCTACTCTGGATGCCGAGAAACGCCTGATTCATTGAACTCTCTCGCTGGTCGTTACTACTCGTGGTTTGCATTCCAAAAATCTCAATTTCCCTTCACATGCCAGGTATACATCATCCCAAAAGAAAGAGCTAGACCAAACCTCCAATCTATTGGAGCTTTGGCGAGAAATGTAAACGCCCTGGGTGGATTCCCGTCCTGCTCATTCTGGTACCTCGATTTTATTGGATGGTCTCTCACCCTTGACGCCCTACAAGTTACAAAGCCCTTGTTACGTAATGCAAGATTCCTCTCACCGCTTTCAGCCAATGCCTGAACCGCTCTTTCAGTCGTCAAGTCCACGAAGTCCCCAGGCTAGTAGCTTTAGTGCTTTACAAAAATTGACAGCACACATGCTAATTTACCATGTTCTTTACAAAGTTGCCAATGAAATGACAGAATATCTCCCGTGATTAGAGCTTTAGAAGCAAGACTTAAGCTCGCAATTGTTGTGACATTCGCACACGATTCGCTTTGAAACCTCTGGTCTAACCTCTATCTGATACTCTGGGAAATTGCATTAAATCTGAATTTCTTACTATACTGTACTATTTCTTCACAGCAACGCAAGCAATGGTGACAGGGTTACGTTACGTTTAGGTCTGAAATGTGCTGTGAGAGGCTTCCTACTTTGATAACGATTACATCAAAAGAGATCCAGCCAAGATAAAACGTAATGTAAGCCGTTGATTCAAGTACAAACGACACATTTTATCCATCACCGAAGCCCCAATACCAAAATCTGTTACACCGTGAGTAACCTGGCTGATGCAAAAACTGCATGGTCATTCTAAATTCTACATCAGAACAAACACCGTTGTCTGATTACTACTTATTGGCTCAAATCTTGCAAGCAAAACATTACACACTGCTATAACTTTTCTAAAAGATGTAACTTACATTCCATTAGGATACCCGTGGCAGGATTATTGCATCACTTATTATCACTTATTATAATCTTTAATTCTAGCACACGAATCGCAATTTAAGGTAGAGTTGACTGCGAAATAGTTTCCCGACTGTCTAGTCTCTGTCTGGGACCTTCTCAAGGACAACTAAAACTAACTTACTGTCACCTCCAAGCTTTAGATAGTTACGCTTCCTTTAGGGACAGTAATAATGCATAGGTGGTGGCATTTAGTGTTGAACGGCTTTTACTGTCTAAAGACAAAGCTAGCACTGCATGGTTCCTATGCATATTACGCGAATCCTAGTTCGTTTGTTCAAAAGCCGAATATGGATTGACATACATAAATTGCACGGATGATGTAGCTCTTTAGCAAGACTTACAGCGTTTTCCAACCAATGGAATTTGTTAAGCGGCGTCGAAGCATTGTGTGGTCTACGTCTATGGGCTCTATTTGTTCCAAATTTTACACACGCATTTGAATCTGAATCATCCTAGACGTAAATGCTTGAGCCCTGAAGCATTACCGTTTTGCATGTCAACAGAACCGCATCAACTTCTTATTTTTAGCATTCATTCAGAAGGTATAATCAACGGTTTCATCACTTCCTTCTCGCAGCTTAAACCCATGGCATATGCAATCCATCCTTTGCACTTTTTCTCCTGTGCTTATGCAAAATGACACATGGGTCAGAATGAACACGCCGTGCCGTCTCAATTAAGGAAAAGTCTACGAGAATGAGACGAGATTGAGATCATATGAGCCTATAGCAGCACATGAAATTTTCCTACCTAAATCTGCGAAAACACTTGAACATGTCTATTATAGCCGCAGGATTCAGTTACGAGTCGTACGCTTTACTGAAACAAGTTGTCGGCTTCAGAATGCTAACTCAAGATTTTGCTAACCATGCCGGTTGTTAAGACTTGCATGAGAATGTAATTAGTTTCGATGTTGTAGAAGCCGAACCAATGCTCGAAGAAACTATCCTTCAGGCCTTGTCCAATTGCCAGATGACAGTTTTCATAATTCGAAAAATGAAACAATGAGTACTTACCCTGACTGGACGGGAGGATCCGAAGCCTTAATGAGGGCAAGTATCCGCGTGGTCCTTGAGCAACTTCCCAAACGTCACCAGAAATATGAGTAATGATCTTGTTGTTCACGTAACAAGAGACGCCGACAGGTTCAGAGGGTAAAACGATCAGAAGCTCTCATGATTTCCAAAATTTGGAACAATATTGTACAAAGCCGAGCTTTCAGAATCAATAGAATGTGTTGTTTTAAACTTAATGTCTGAGGGAAAACTCTGGTTTAGAATTGCATAGATGACACAGTAGGCTCGCACGTTCTCCCAGCAAAAAGACGGTTTGGCACCGTTCGTTTCTTCCTATTAGATCTTGTTAACAGCTCCTCGTCCGGATTCATTTCCAGGGAAAGGGTAAAAGAATACTGAATGAAGGAAGTGCGGTGCAGCTCTCCAGTAGTTCCAGCTCCCACTAATTTCCGAGGTGCAACTCAACTCTGAATGGACGAGAGGATTATGACGGGAGAAGTTGACGTTCTTTCACCCTAGCCCTGCCTTAAGATCGTTTCTTGGGAAAGGTGACACTAAAAATCATACAAGAGCATTAGCATTAGCATCATTCAACACGCAGAATGAACCTTACAGGCTTGCATATCATTATAAAAGACTCAAGTCTAAATAATAAGCTGCTGCTCAATTGTGGGCCTCCCGGCTCGAGCCACATCCCAGAATAGACTTAACCCCTTTTGATCGCATTGTTTGAAGGGCCAATGTACTGCTCCTACCCCTTTTCAAAAGAACTGATACAATTTTAGACGCAATTGCTCATGCCACAAACTTACGATGGGGGTGTTTCGATAAGCTCTCGTCGGCTTTGACCAAACCTCTTTGGTAAGTGGCGTTGCCCTGCTTATAGGTTCTCATGTCATAAGTAAAGGGTTGTGTGAATCCCTGCCACAAGGCATGCTCCCTGCCTGCACACAGACTACACGATAATCAAAATATCAACAATGGTCCTTTGAGTGGGCAACATGCGACCAAAATGCATAATTACTTGCGTTTCAGGCTCTCTTGGATCTGTGTACTAGACATCACGGATGAGGGGGAGGTGGAGATGGGTAGAACCGTGGTAGAATTACGGAGCGAAGTCCTCGTGTCCAAACCGGAAAGTTATTTTTAGATGGTCGCTAATCAATGCGGTTAAATAATCGGGCGCAAGATACTGTGAATGCGGAAAGAGGAGAACGGGCAAAAAGGTCAGTCAAAAAGATGAAATAAAAGACACAAGGTGTTGCATACGGGGGATCATTGTCCACGCATCCGTCAGTGTCCACATGTGGGCGAGCGTCTAAATATAGACGCACAAAATGTCAATGACAATTCAAAGGGTACAGGACCTTATTAGTTTTCCTGCCGTATGTCAACCCTTCCCTGCCAGTCTTCTCTCAGTCCCGTCAAATAAAGACAAAATGCTTTGTTATCTGCCACAGCTTTAGCGTACACAAAAAGATTGTCCTGGCGTTCTTAACAGTTTGGCTCCTCTTCCTGAGTTTGAGCTCTATCCGGCTTTGTTTGTATAGGGAAATAAATCCAATTTGGAATCACACCCTCACTGCAAGAGAAAAAGAGACTGATTCAGTCCTGCAAAAATTCCATGGCCGGATCAGGACAACTTAACTCGTTCATAGTAATGGAACTAGAGTCGTGTGGTACTTAAGATAACTAGAGAGTCCACATGCAAAAACCAGGACAGTGGCAAAGTAATACCGAAATTCAAGGCTACCAAGCCTCCTAAGATTAGTATTGCGACTTGCGACGCTATGCCTGAGGCAACAAAAAGATTTGACGGATAAAAAAGGTCAGTTTAATGAACTCTCGTGAGAGCTAGTAAGTTCAATCAAACTACGGCCTACGACCAAAGCGAAGATTATGACGTTAAAAAATAGATACCATAGGACACACGAAAAACTGGCACAGTTGAAATGCATAGGACTATGTTACTGCGTGGACCTGGGTCACAGATTCTCAACAATTCTTACTGTATAGACAACAAGAGGTTGACTTACACAAAGGATACGGTATATTTCCAACAGCTTGTGGACGTCAAAGGGCCGGTGAGGTAATCAGGGTCATCTTTTCTCAGCTTGTCAACCACAGTTGGACAACAATGAGCGCATATGGTCATCGGGTTACACGAATGCATGTTGTAACTCACCAGCGGGTCCTTGTGTGTTCTAAAGATACTTATGAGAAGGACAGGAAAGTGACCACATCATTATGCATGCTCCAAGGTTTCAACAACCAGCTGAATACAATTTATGGTGAAGATGATGGAGTAATTCATATTCATATTGAGGTCAAAGTCTATTTTTGTAAAGGCAACTTTTCCACAGACGTAAGTTGTAAATAAGTTACCTGGAATTGGGAAGGAGAAAATGACGATTATGAATGAATTTTGGACCACGATTGATGACTATTTTTCACTAGCCGGACCTTCCGTTCTTTGATCAACAAACCGATGTCTTCCCATCCATTATTAATCCTCATATTCACAATACACATCAACCAAGTAACCTTCGAACCTTGTCACTAGGGTTGAGAAACGTTCAAAGTTGGCAGGAAGTCGCAGAAGAATAGGATTTGAAAGAGTTCGCACCAAAATTAGTCAAATGAGTTGCTTGGCTACTTGGGCCGGTACCGTTGAGCTACTAGAAGTGCAAAAAGTCAACCCTTGCCATTGCTCGAGGTAATTGGGTCTTAAGATTACACCGGATTGCGCACACATAAAGCTATGAGCTCAGTAGCGCCTGCTTTCGCCAACTGTTATGTAAATTTGAAACAAATAAGGAAAAAATCACACGTTTATTAGATTACCCAATAGTGCAATACAGGAAGGCTAATGGTAGAGAACTTTTTGACTATGCTAACCTTACGAAACTCTTACGCTATTCGCAGTAACTGCCTAATGGCTTCACTTTTTGCCTTTCTGAACATGGGGCAAGTCATATACACCTCGAACACACTTAATCTTTACACCCGGTACATCTCTTAGACGTCCAACCCGTACTAACACGACATTGTGCTCCTGCAAATCAGTAACCACAGGCCAGTTTCATTATAAATGGTCTACCTCCGCATGAATATTTAAAATGTAGCAAGATTATGTCTTGTTCCTCATGTAAAATAGTTAAATGTTCCAACCCAACTGTTCGTACCTGCAAATTATGACCGACGCCAGGAACATATGCGACCTTTTCTTTCCCATTTGATAATTTGACCAAAACACACTTTCTATTGGCAGAATTGGGCTTCTTAGGCTTCTTAATCAACGTACGAAGTACTATACCTTTTAAGAACGGGTTACCATCTAATGGCTTTCGAGGAGGACGCTTTTTGATATGAGGACCCAGACGGTGCATTCTTGCCAACGAAGTTTTTGTTCGAGTGAAATCCGAGAGGCCCGTCCTACACAGCGAACAACAAATTAATTAGACCTATGAATCGAAGAAAATCTAACGGTTACTATATGAGACGAAATGTTTAATACCTCTTCACACTCCGAAAATTAAGTAGTCTGCTACAGGAGTTTGCATGATTTTGCAAAGAAACTACAGATCTTGACGAAGTCAATGATGAGGAAACTAGTCCCGGAATTATCTTTTAAGAACGGGTTACCATCTAATGGCTTTCGAGGAGGACGCTTTTTGATATGAGGACCCAGACGGTGCATTCTTGCCAACGAAGTTTTTGTTCGAGTGAAATCTGAGAGGCCCGTCCTACACAGCGAACAACAAATTAATTAGACCTGTGAATCGAAGAAAATCTAACGGTTACTATATGCGACGAAATGTTTAATACCTCTTCACTCTCCGAAAATTAAGTAGTCTGCTACAGGAGTTTGCATGATTTTGCAAAGAAACTACAGATCTTGACGAAGTCAATGATGAGGAAACTAGTCCCGGAATTATTGATTTAGTGGTTGGGGGTTTTGCATTCATGCAAATCGATGAGGACCCTAAAGTAGAACGGAAGCTTGACAGTGAATGGTAACGTCTCGAAACTGAAACAAAAAACGTTTTTGCCTTTTTCATTAAGATGCATAACCGATTTGAAGAAATCATCATTAAGATTTTGTAACCGTAACCGCTCGGAACAAGAAATCATGCTAGTATCACACATTGAGTAACCTATCCCATAGAATCAAGGTCAGTGTCCTCACCCTAAATTTATGCTGTTGCAATGGGACTCATGAATACATTAAACTCTGTAACGAATACAGCATGGCCAAGTAAGCTGAAGTGANTATCCCATAGAATCAAGGTCAGTGTCCTCACCCTAAATTTATGCTGTTGCAATGGGACTCATGAATACATTAAACTCTGTAACGAATACAGCATGGCCAAGTAAGCTGAAGTGAACCATTGCCCACCAACGCTTAACGTACAATTAGCAGCATCAGCTCAATAAAACCTTAGGTACAAACGCGCTATTGGAAATCATTTCGGCTTGGCGATAGAATATCAGAATAGAAATACTGACACTCTTGTCCCACCTATCTGCATTTCAAACTCAGCTTACACATGTCATTCACTATTCATCCATCATCTGCTGTCGAACAAGCGCATAGCAAGTCGCAACAACAAACTCCAGTAACACTTGAATTCTGGGAAGGGCTATTTCCAGCCAAGCCAAAACCTCAGGTCTAAAAGTACCTGATACATTCGTTATTAGTCTCACAATCATCAAAGGTCTATGTCTGAGCATTGCTATCTGACTCCAAAAAACAGGCAGATGTAACCTATGTGTTACGGCAGGTTTCCTATCGCATGAAAAGACCCTGAACTTATAGTCCCTTTGCCGTCGCGTGCCTTACTTTCCACTAGGTTGTTTGTAACTTCTTTGACCGATAGAAACAAAGTTCATTCAAATCTGACCAAACTGAAAGACGAGGTCACCACCTCAAGTATGTTTAGATGGTACAGCGAGTAAGAAAGTAGTGCAAGCCTCATAGCAGAGGTTGCTATATTAGCAAATTGTACTATGAATGACAAGTCTCATATCTTCAAATTGGAAAAATTACTGACAGCATTATTAACATTATCTTAACCGCACTTCCGCACCGGATCTAAATCAAACAGCATCAATGGACCGAGTGGAGTGTTCAGTTTACACCAGATGTAATAAATTGCAACCAACGGACTGAATCGACTATCCCTAGAGTGCCCATGGATGCCAGCTTGCAGGATCATCAACTAAAAATATGGAAACTAGAACACATGGCCTAAACGCAAACAGCTAATCTCGATCGGTTATACACACGTAATATGTACATCTACCAACACTTTGGTACCAAGTAAGGTGTGATTTATAGCACTAACTTGCACTGTTGATTTAAACTAGAGATCCAATACAATTATGTTGAATCGAATTGAAGAGCTTAGCTTTGTTACCTTGATCAAGTATAGAAGCATCATTCTTCAAATTCGTTAAAACGGCAGATCGCAGTGAAACTGACCGGAGAAATCGTTGGCAAAGACTTTGCATGATGGCTGCTGGAATATTTAAAGTGTTAAAACATAACTCGATCACAAAATTCATCGTAAACTGTCAAAATTTAAATGAAAAATTCGCAACGCAACTTACTTATGTTCTACTTTTGAACAATATCGGTTCAAATCACATTACAGAATCCAGGGGCATCTCAAATAGTAAAATGTTATCCTAATTATTCCACGTCATGACGACTTAAACGATTTTGAGAAACTACTAAACCAAATTACGTTGTAATAGCGTTTCAGTGCAGGTTTAAAACGCTAAATTAAATTAAAATTGCACTGCTGCTGGTCTCACTGCAACTTCTGAATTTTGGACGAAGAATATACGCGACCCAAATAGGATGGCAGCTTGTTCCGTGAAGACTAAACAGAAAATAGCTCCGCTTAATTCGGTCAGTTGTGAGTCTTTCCACTCATTGCAGCAAATGCACTAGTACTGTTTCTGTTTAACCGATTCTTAGCACGTGGTCGACTGTTTTTAAACAGCTGAGTGATAATTTTTAATTGTTAATAGTAAGTTAGTAGGTGTATTCTCATTGTAAAAATGGGGAGTAACTTTAATCCAGCACAGTATGAAAACAAATATATAATGGCACCCATGGTGAAAATTGGCACATTACCGGCGAGACTAATGTGCTTGAGAAATGGAGCTGACCTGGTCTACACCGAAGAAATAATCGACTGGAAAATTTTAAAGGCCAAAAGAGTAGTTAACCGTAAGTAACTGTTCCTCTAATTACTTCAAAGTAGCAAAAACACGGGGAAGCTCACGTCCTATTCTGTATGAGTTGCTACAAGGATTGAACACCAACAGCAGGCTAATAATGATTACAAATCTTTCAGTCGAACTGGGAACCGTGGACTTCATCGATGAATCTGAAGATGTGGTTGTTTTCCGGACATGTGATGAGGAAAAGGCTAAAGTAATACTGCAAATGGGCACTTCAGATCCTGAAAGAGCTTTGAGAGTAGCGAAATCTGTGTAAGCACACACATTGCATATGGTACCTGATCAGTGGCTCTGCCCTTTTCTTAAAAACAATTGATATTTTTATATTTGAGTCAACTGTGTACTCTAGTAATCCCCTTTTAATTGCGTGGCTTACAGAGAAAATGACGTTGCGGGTATCGATGTCAACATGGGATGTCCTAAAGATTTCTCTTTGAAGGGAGGCATGGGTGCTGCTTTGTTAAGACAGCCGGAGAAGATCAAAGCCATTCTCACCAATCTGGTGCAAAATGTATCCATTCCTGTTACTTGTAAAATTCGAGTTCTTGAATCCTTAGAAGAAACTCTGACCTTGGTCAAAATGATTGAGTCATGTGGAGTATCCGCCTTGGCCGTACATGGGCGCACGAAGGACGAACGGCAGCAGCACCGAAATAGAAATGAGTACCTGAAAGCTGTTGCGGAAACTTTGAGGATACCCGTTATAGCCAAGTAAGTGAATAGGAGTTTTGATCAGCACCGAAATAGAAATGAGTACCTGAAAGCTGTTGCGGAAACTTTGAGGATACCCGTCATAGCCAAGTAAGTGAATAGGAGTTTTGAATCAACAACCGGCGAGTCTGATACGCTAAAAGACTACAACAGCTTGATACCAAGCTAAGTTTCACAGAATTGTCATTATCTTTTGTTTTTCCAGTGGAGGATCTCGGGACATTGAACGCTACGAGGATATAGAAGCTTTTCGAAAAAGTACAGGATGCTCCAGCGTCATGTTAGCCCGGGCTGCGGAGTGGAATCCGTCAATATTTCGCAAAGATGGAAAATTGGAACTACAGCAGCTTATTAAGGAGTACCTCACATTGGCTGTGCGGTACAGAAACCCATTCCCGAATACAAAATACAATATTCAAAATATGCTTCGGGAACTGCAGGAGACTCCTCCAGGAAAAAAATTCTTGGCCTCGAACGTTATGGAAGACCTGTGGTAAGTAACTGTTCCAGTTTTAAACTCTACAATAAAATTTTCCAGCAACAGAAGGATTGATGTGCTCATTTTGAATGACTTTTGTAGCGAACTGTGGGATGTAAAGATGTCATCAATGGACACAAACCCGTCAATCGACAATAGGCTGTTGCCTGCAACAGCCATATCTCCAACCTTCCCTGAGCAAAATGGGAAGTCGAAAATGCAAGATATCGAAAGTAGCAATGGCACAAAGCGAGTCAAACTTGATTCTGAAGATGTGGATTCATCCGAATCAGACGTTACAATAGTACCTGGCTGTGTTTTTGTGCGAGGGCAATACTCCAATGTGAATGAGCTACCTAAGTCTATTGTTTTAAGATGGTATGTGAAAAATGGCTTTAAGAACAGTCCTGCCTATTCCACCGTGAGTGCGGATAAAAAGTTTCGTTCCGTCGTTGACATCGGTGGCCAGAAGTTCAGGACAGATGTTTGGGAAAAGAACAAAAGGCATGCTGAGCAAGCTGCGGCTCTAGCTTTTTTGAAGTATATGAAGCTTTGACAAAGCAAAAAGTAGTATTAGTAAAAACATAATGTTTTACGAGTGACTTTTTGAATTAATAGCAATAAAAGTTTACTACTTTTACAATAAATTGAAAAACTTCAGGACAAGTAACTTTTTGTATGTCATTTTGCAATAATCAGTAAATTATAACACTAGCAAGAACGTTGTAGTTTTAAATGACTTAAACAAAGCTCAGACACCACATGAACTATTGATATTGCTTTGACTTTTTCTCAATGGCCTATGAGCTGCTCAGTACGCATTCCACTCTTCTCAATCGCATCGCATCACATCAAGCTTCAGTCTTTCCCATTCAAAACACAGATCACTCTGCTTATCACCGCTCCGGCACAGGCAAATAGGTCGCGGAGCCACCTGTAACCATCATATGGCTACCTCCTGAGCGCCACCTAAGGCCATGCTATCGTTACGACTAAGCGCGGTGGCTTGAGTCTTAGGTCGCCGGAACAACAAAACGTGTGGCTCTATCAAAATCATGCAAAAGAACCATTACAGTTGATTACATGCTCCACTAGTAAATGTGCTAGTAAAGAAGCAATATTAACATGTCACGTAGTCAGATAACAATAAGAGGCGTTTACCTGGCGGATGAATCATGTAGTTGACCCAACCTGGACTTTGCTGCACTCCGAGGTTCCTCCATTCAGTTTCTGTGAGCAAATGAGTACGAGGAACTAACTTGGCCAAGTCTGCCGGCAAAAGCACGTGTCTAGAATTCAGAAATTTCATTTAGACCGCTGGCACAGTTTTCACAAGCCATGCAAGCACAGGTTTAACAATTGACGAAAGGGAACCAAAGACAAAGATGCGATTACCTGTATTCATAGACTGCATCATAGTACTTGTCGGAATACTGAATATCCTCAACTGGCATTCTTGACTTAAGCACTCCGCTACTCAACGTAAGGTTTATCTGTGAATTAATATATCAAGTTGAAGAAAGCTTGATTAATGCTGGATTAATTAACTAATGTTCTAAAAAACTGATTTTAGTCAAGTTCCGTGCTTGATCTTACCCGTTGATTCTTCCCGTGCTTAATTTGGTAATGTTCCTTCACGCTTCAATAGTGAAATGTCAGTAACAATTGTCAACTTAAATCTTCAGCGCCCAGTACAATAGTCGCAGTCAATTTTATAGTTCTGCATGCAACTATAATTACATGTATATAAGTTTAACACATTTAACTTTTATTTATTAGGACACACAAAATACTGGCACGTTGAGACACGTTTTGGCGCGTGAATCATCTCGTCGAATATTTCCAGAACATAGATTGTAAGTCGATCAGGAGGTCAGTCTAAGATTCATTCAATGCGCAGACTGCCATCTAGCAGACCAGTTTGGCGTAAGATGACAACGTGTTGTGTCCCTCTATTAAGAATGTACAGCGTACATAGCTGAACCAGGCTTTTCTGCCAGTGTCTCACTGATTCCTTGAGAGTGGTTGTTGCATTTCAACGCTTCAGAAAATTAATTGAATTGTTAAAAATGGTGAGTAAAAGCTAATCATTTGAATGTAAAATGTTTAGCTTTATTAG
>VRMD01001641.1:0-16062 GCA_009872375.1 Sminthurides bifidus | reverse complement strand
CTAGTCCGAAACGTTTGCTGTAGGACTTTGCTCACGGCAATGACAACCGATCTAAAAGTAAAACACTTGCTTGACTACGAGATGATTGCGGGGGCAACCCGCTACAGCTTTCACTGCCATCATGTCAACATTCGCTTATTATTAGATATCGTATGACACCTGGCCAGTTTTCGTACCAAGTTTTTGCATCTCATTGACCCAATTACAGTTTTACCATTGGCATTGCCAAACTTACTCCTTGCCGGAAGTGTACCAAGCACTCGACAAAGCTACTCCAAGGTGTTTTAGCTTTCCGCGGCGCTTCCAGTTTTTTCTCGGATCTATCTCCTTTGTACGTCCTGGGACCTCATCAATTGGATGAAATGCATCCTTGACAGCTGTTATCTCTTGTAATGAGAGTACACACAAAATGGCTTTGTCTAGGCCATTAAACTCTATTGCTGAAAAACGTAGGCTGCAGGGCTGTATGTGGAATACAACTGGAACAGCTGGTGCTCGTGCTCCATCTGCATGCAGTCATTAAAGCTGACCGCATGGTAATTTGGCAAAAGCTGGCACCGGAACTCGTGCAAATTTTTTAGAAAATACACCGGTGACTGTTGTGTTGTTGAGTTTCTTCCGCACATGGAAAAGTTGCTTCAAAGTACAAAATGGCCAAGACACTCGTCAATTGAGGCGGATTGCTGAATTTCTTGAGCAATGTCAGTAACAGAAACGGTGGTGCATCGAAAATTATGGAGGTAGAATATCAATAGGTAGAATGTCAATCGCAAAATTGGAAAAAGTGAAAGTAATTAATTCATTTCAATCTTGTGCTCTAAATGTCCTTGAAAAAGCGATAAAGCGCCCGCTAACTTTTCAAACAATTTATTACAAAGAAAGAATATGTTTCATCAACCACTAGCATGCTTTTAATTATGATGATAACATAAAAACATTTGCATAGTAGTAGTATAGTAGTTAGTAGCCCCCAAAAGGACACAGCAAGCTGATACAAAGTTTGGTTGAATGCACTCGTACGGAGGAATCCAATGCCCATGACTTTGGCCGATTTGTGGTCAAAGTGGTTAATCTGCAGGCGCACAATACTCGTGTGTTATTACACGTGTACAACTGACAATTGAAGGAAGAGTATTGCACAACGTTTCCCATACCTACGTCAGGATAGATTAGACCAAATATGTTACTTAACGTCCATCGGGAGTAACTTGCTAATCCTCAGAAGAGTAATCACAATACTCGTGTGTTGTTACACGTGTACAACTGACAGTTGAAGGAAGAGTATTGCACAACGTTTCCCATACCTACGTCAGGATAGATTAGACCAAATATGTTACTTAACGTCCATCGGGAGTAACTTGCTAATCCTCAAAGAGTAATGAAAGAACTGCATGAGAGAGTTTAGTGCGAACACATATACTTTAATTTCCTGAATGTTGTTTGCAGTGCTTCGCGGAAAAGCCGTGTGCAAGCCATGAAAAACAACTTTCCGATTTGCATCTACAGGTCAATTGGAGGAGTTACTTGTTACTACCAGCAAGGTTACTGCATTGCTATAAAAGTTAAGACGTTTCTAGAAATTGATCATGTTGCATGTTGCCCTGAAAACCCATGCAATATCCCACAGATCCAGAAAAAGTCACTAAATTGGCCTGCATTCCCAGCTTATTCATGGGAAAAACAGAGAGAAACGACGTAGTACTTCAGCACAAAGCTTTAGCCTGCTTTCAAGCTTCCTGGAAACCCTATGTGTATCCAAACAGGATTGTTCCCTCATGCCGACGTTGGGCATCTAAACTATGTTTCTCTCACATCTTCCATGCGAGCTGCAAGATATACTTAAGCAAGTTCAGCAACGCAATTTTCCTGAGAAGGTACATAGAGAGAGAGAGTGTGTGCAAAATAGGCAGAGGGAAGGAATTCGCAAAATGGATGTGGATAGAGTATCGAGGTACTTCAGTACTTGTTCTTGAGTAAAGTAAGCGCTGTATTTGCGTCGTAGTAAACTCTGGTCTTGCTGCGGTTCTTCTGCCTCATGGTCGTGTCGTGACGTTACCTTTCACAAAGAGTTTTGCCTTGCACGGTCACATAACTGCAACTGCTATCTTTCAGTCTTGCTCGCTACATCATCCATGTGGGTTCTCGCTCAACTCATTTGCCGGTGTCGGTGTCAACGGCAACGAAAACGTATGCTATCTTCAGCCGCAGGATAATCCGTCCAGCCCCTACACTTTAGACTGCTGATTGTGCCTCACAGTGCATGATGAAAACGAAAAGTCAATGGCTCCCGTCCCTATAACTCCTGAAGGCTCCCGTTCTTTGTTGTATTTTTATGCGCCACAACATTGGAATGGCAAAAGAATTAGCCAGTGTGAAATGTAAGTCAGTCAACTCTTTTTTGTGAGTCGAATTATCTTGTCCGTGCGTAAAAACCGAAGCAAATGTGCTGAGGCAAAGGCCTGGGGCGTCAAACGTAAAAAAAGATACTAACAGCTAGTGAATCTTTTTCTCTCGAGCGAATTATACTTAGCTGTTAGAACAGAACCTTCCCCTGATCGGCAATACATATTTGCCTTAGGGCATGAAACGGCAAGTTTGCCTTGAATTGAGTAATGCAGACTTACAAGAATACTGCAGCTGCTCCATGTATGCCCGAACTCGTCATTCACATTTCGCACGAATGAAGTAAGAGGTTTCAACTTCTTGAGACGAAAAAGCTCGATGTTCTCTTGTTGTTTTAATGTCTTCAGCGCTCTCAAGAGCAGCGAATGAATGAAAGGCAGCGACAGGTCATGTTACAAGTGCAGAAGAGTTACGGAGAAGTAGAAGTGGTGAAATTCGCAAAATGGAGTTTCATGCTAAACGCGAATCCGTCTTATTCTTTTATTGAATCTCGAAACGTCTGGTTCGACGGGACGGTCACAACCAGAACGTTCCTCTTCAGACCGCATCTTATGAAAACATAGCTACTTTGGCAATTTGGCAAGTCTGGTCCAAGTCTTGAATGGGACTTCCCTATTCAAACTTTCCATTAACACTGCTCTGTAATGCAAACAGCACAACACCTCGAAGATCAATGCCCCGTCTGCGAGAGTATGCTCGCTAAAACTGTGATAAAAAACTGAAACGTCCGACACACATGAAAGGAGGCATGCAATCTGCCCACGGCCAAAACACAGGTGGGTAGCCATCGCGAACTGCAGAGGTGACCGTGCTTCTGTTGCGTAAATCTGACCGGCATAGTCAGCCTTACTCTTATTCATTCTTCCACACTAAAAGTCCGTCTCACAGTGCGGTAGATAAGTTCGAAGAACGTTTTAGAAAAGGTGAATGAATCTGTCAAATGGCCGATAACGTTTTGCACCACATCGCCTCATCTTGCCAGACGTGGTAGTATAGCACATGTGTCGGCTCTTTGAATGCCACAGACAAAACATAGCCTTGTGTCATTCAGTCATTCTATTCTTATTTTGCGCAGTCTGCCAGTACTCTCAGCCAGTTCAGTCATTCGTTTGTATGACTCCTTTTAGCCCCTCTCCTTGAACTTGGAGGTATTTCATTTCAACGTTGCCAGTAAGCTTGAGTGGCATATTCGCAAATCAATCATGGTAACTTCCTTACTTTTCGGTATCGGTTTAGCAATTGCGCACCACCAATTTGTTGGGGTTTACCCTGTCTAAATGAGATCAGTCACACCACGCCACATCTCACCGTCCTTTTCTCAACGACTGACGTCATGCGGAGGTATTAGTGGCAATGACGTGTGAATGTTTCAAAGCACTATTCTATAAACGGCTCTTCTCTTTCCTTCCGGTCTGAGATTTCATTATGAAGTTGGGAAACGGAAGCTAACGCAAAAACAAGCCGACGGCCAAAAGCTGAACCAAATCACTCGTCTCAATGAGCCCTGACGAAAAACGATAGAGTAAACAATACAAACAGTCCACTGCGGTCGGCTCTCATTTCTCGGGTGGTGAAAGCAACCCCACTTGCAGCAACTCTGTAAAGCTTAACGTGCTGCTTCTTCATAAAAGCTTTCTACTTGCCATTGCCACCTACATGCAAAGCAAACTCCGCTCCATTTCCTTTTGCCGTGTTGCCTGTTCCATGCTCGCAGATCAAGTTCCAAGAAGAATGTGCTGTTTTCGCAACATGTTTGTCGTCGTCTGGAATAGCGTGGGAAATTGGGAAATTTGGCTGATTATTGCGGAAAACAGGTGGATACAGAGTTATTTCCAGCCATGCATGAATCAACCTTTGTATCATTCCATGCCGTGCTTAAAGTAACTGTTAGTTCTTAACAGTTGAGCCACATTATGGTAATACGCCCATCTTAGACTCATGTCAGATGATAAGTGTGCCTGTTTCCAGATGCGTCACACACGCATTCAAGTCCAAATCACTCATATCATTCAGTGCATATTCGAACTAAAACGCTCAATCAAGTACCGGTTCCATAACTTCCCGTCAGGATACCTAAATGTGTTGCAGGAGTTCCATCGCTGTTACCCGGAGGTGGCTCTATTGGAATACACCACCAACCACCTATGCATTCAGGATGCTGGCAATGCACTCCCGTGGTCTTCATATGGGAGACACTCCCGCGGCTGTATCTGCGCAAAATACATCATGCCATATAAACTCATCTATTTTTCGTCAATCAGACAAAACCGTGAGTTTGGAGAACTGCACTGCACCGTACTAGCAACAGCAACTGGCAAGATTGGATGAGGTTGAAGGATCGTTGGCTTAATTCTTTTTCGTATCTCAAGTAATTGGGGATCAACTTGTGTTCTCGAGAATCGTCATGTTCCAATTCGCAAACAAGAGTTTACTCACGCAAAGGAAGCGTTACTTCCGCATTACACAAGCTGTTACGTTAACTGACATTTGACGGGATACAAAGGATGCCTCAGTTGGTAGTTACACTTTGCGGTGAACTAAACTGACATTCAGAAACCCCCAATCTGTTCATCCATCTAACAGGAAATCAACAAAGTCTTTGTCGGTCGATACATGAGGTATGAGGTGGCAGTGCATGAGTGGTGTCGCGAAATTCTTGCAAAATTCATCTTCACTAACATGCTCTCATCCATGCCGTTCATTCAGGCTCTGGTCTGTGTACAAACAAGGAGAAACGAGGGAGGTACTACAACCTACTACTGTACACTTCATACAGAATATATGAACTACAGCAGGAATATAGACGACTCACATGGTATAAGAAACGGTGGCCATGCGGAAACTTTGCAGGAAGTGTACGCCAAGACGCACATGCTGTACAGCATACCCTAGTGGGTCTAGAGAGCCATGCATATTGTGGAAACGGAGTTCATTGTATGGATGGCAGCAGATCGGATGGAACGCGTCGTTGTTATTTTACGCCAATGCCAGTTGCAGAACCCTTCGTTGAGGAGCTTAGGAGAGCTGCGGAAGATCCTCAATCGCATAAGGAGGAGATCCAGTACAATTTGATAGAGGTGCCGTGCGAGCCGCATATACTGGATGCATGTGGAGCTAGACGAGAGTGTAGTAAATGAGAGGATAGAAGGTTGCAATGGGCGAGGTGGCTGCCTCTAGTGACGTTTTCACTTGTTCGTACGTTCTATAGTAAAGTTTACGCTCCTCTCACGCAGGCTTTTTGGAGTGAACCCATTCCGTGCGTTGTTTGTTATTCCTTTTATTGGTTAATAGTGCGCTCTCTCTCCGCTACATCCTCCGTCTCCGTCTCTCTCTCTCTCTCTCTCTTCGCTCATTGCTCTCAACGTCTCTCTCTCCCTCCCCGCTGGCTGGGCCCGTTCGTTCATAATTCTGTGGGATGAAGCAGACACAGTCTGAGTGTAGTTGCCGAATGGCGATGATCGGAGGAAGCAGTTACATGCAATGAACGTAGCGTTCGTCTCTTGTTATTAAACAGCTAGCTCAAATTCGTAAGCGCTACGAACGTATACGAAAAAAATAAGTGCGTAGATACGTGTAAACATTCTTTGAAACAACTGCTAACCGCTGTAATTCCTGTTCAAGTGCTTCAATCACTTTACCGATTAAATATTTTAATTTCCGCACACGAGCACGTCATTCAGTGAATGCATCTGGTCGTGTGTCCTTCGTCTTAACCAAATTTTGTTGCTACGTATATATCCCAATATCCCGTCAGCAAGATTTTCGCTCTGGATCAAGTGAATCAAGTATTCCCATAGTTCAAAATACATACCAAGTTAAACGAGGAAAATGAACGCATGCCGCTGTTCGGAGAGTTTGCAAATTACACGATTGAGTGCAACCTGCTTCGACCAATATCCGTTTCAATGTTGCTATTAAAAGTGCGGTGAATTTTGTACTGTCATATCATGGCAATGGTTGACGCATATATATGCAGAGACTTTACAAAGATTTGTAACAAATAATCTACCTCTCATCCTCATCAGCTCTGCCTGTGTTCACTGCCGATTGTGTGAAACAGTTCATTAGACGTGATTAACAATACAATAATCTTTCGCTGGGATTGGTGGCCACCTAATTTCAAAATTGATGCAGCTGATGTGTCAGCTTTGAAATTGTAGACGTGAATATCAGTGGATTAAAAATTCGTGGATCTGACTTTGGAAGGACGGGTTTCAAAAGTACTCCCGCTCACTCGACTCTGTTAATATAAGATCAGCATGTGAATGACGAGAAGCTTGGCTGTAAGATGGATTTTTGTTTACATTCCTACCTTTTCTCTTGATAATTAATTGAAGAAGCACATCACGGTTAATAGGAATTAGAAGCATACAATTCAACCGAACTTAGCTACACTAAACCTTACCATTACTCAAGATACGAGAAAAGGCAGTATA
Source organism: Sminthurides bifidus (assembly GCA_009872375.1). Taxonomy (NCBI): domain Eukaryota; kingdom Metazoa; phylum Arthropoda; class Collembola; order Symphypleona; family Sminthurididae; genus Sminthurides; species Sminthurides bifidus. Next base: position 9,223 of record VRMD01001641.1, on the reverse strand, counting down.
CACATACAGATTACAGATGAAACGAGCAAACGAGTGATGCTACAATACAACAAAGCCATACATTTTACGGTCATCTGTACACGCCTTTCTTATATTCGGATTTTAACTTGGCAGACTTCATATTTCGAAGCTGACCATTGTTGCCACTGTGCGTTTTGAACTTTGCGACTCTCGACTGACAACAGATTCGATGTCGCCGTTTCAAGACCTTGCTCAAAAAGTTGGATTGAAATGGATATAATAATTGGTTTTTGGGGCAAAAGAAATCGCTTGATGCATCAATCGTGGGGGTTTTTGTTAGACGTCAAATAAGAATAAGAACTGAAATTTGGGCAGGGGCAATAGTAATAGTTGCTAAAAACTTGCTGGCAGGTAGAATAAACATGGGAAAGGACATTCGAATGAATGATACATAACGGACGGTAGTGCGCAAAACTTGGAAACATCATATAGAAAAGCAGAATGGGATAGGCAAGTTTAAAAATAGACTTGAGAAGAAAATAACTGCGGTAACTTTTGGTTCATGCTTTATGTGCATCATGAGGTTTCACTCACGTGTTGGGTGCAGCCGCAATGTGAGGTGCCGCATGCCCGCTTTAAATGCGCTCACATGGTTTTACGCGGATACACAATAGAATGATAACGAAAGTGTTAAATAGTTGTCATTTCTCGGTTTCTTTTTTTTTTCGTGGTCGCCAGACGCATTCCTTGGAGACGGGTGTTTTGCACAAACCTGGCGCGATATGGATGTAATTCTCACTTGGCCTGATCGTAGATTTTGTATTTAGGGTCTAATGCAACTCGCATTCTTCCATCAATGTATCTTGCATTACGGTGTCGGATACAACACAACAATCCGCTTTATTAGACCTTCTGAGTTTCCCTACCTTCTGCTTTTACTTGTGCTAAACATTATTACCGTATCTGCTTTGTGACAGAAAACTTTTCTTACCCTTCACAATGAGATCGGCCAGGTGTACGAAGACGGAGGAAGATGTTCTTGTAGACTGTGTATTATTGTGGTGGTTGTTCGTAAAAATTTATTAGGATCGTTTTATTCAAAACTGACCGTGTAACCTGCACGAATGAACACTTAGTTTATAGTTGCAGCACGGTATTTTATGTTATAACAACGAAATCTGGGAGCTGAGCGGAGGATAATGTGCTATTAAAGCTGATGCGATATCATCTGACTTCAGCAGTAATAGAATTATCGACTCACACTCAGCCATTCTTTCGTTCTCATAACGGAAACAAAAAAAATGGAATGGATGTTCATGATTTGCTTTGGTGCGTAAGATACGGAACATTCCTTGTCCTTTGCGTTATGAGCGGAAGTTACTCCATATCTGATTGGGAATCTGCGATATGACATTGCTGTATTCTTAGCATTAATTGTTGTTCGTAGTTGTTCCATTTCATTTTAAAATGGCTAACATAAAGATTACGCAGTTGTGCGTTGCAGGACTAGAGTAGGCAGAGGAATTGTGACGGGATTGAAAAGTAAACAACCCGGTAAGCCTGTTAAGTTTTGTTGCTACATAGACCTTCTTTCTGGGATGTCCAAGTGGAAATGAGAAGTTATTAATATGGCTAAAATCTTGCATCGAAACGATAAACGTGCGTTGTTGTAAAACATTCTGATGTTACCCACCAAGTTTGCTAAATGGTTACGTAATTCGTTCTTACTTAGTGTGTGACCTGGCGTGTGAAAATTAAAATGAGGTAGCTTGGAGGTATTGAGATTTTCAAAAATCTCAACTCATCCGGACATGATTCAGTAAAAAATTTTACATAAAAGTAATTCTGAATCATACGCTCCAGTCCAGCTCGTAAGTAATCTTGATGATCAGAAAACCCCAGAGCTAATCAATATTTAACCTAGCTTTTTAAACTTCTGATTTATTAGTTATATATGTGTATAATTCATACATTCTACTGCTTTGATCGTCTGTGACTTGCAGCTGCAATCAGTGCACCTTAATTCCGCGTTAGGGAAAGAAAAAAGAAAAATCATTACCGAAGTTAAATCCGTCGTTAACTAATATTGATATAAAATGTAACTAGCGTGGATTGCACATGCACCCGATCTCTGACGTGATAGGTTGGAAATGGAATGGAATTTTCGGTATGATAATGGGATGTCAGTTCAGAACTAGAGTCAGCAAATCTAGATGTTCTAAGTAAAGCGAGAATTCGCTTTAGATAGCAACGTGCCTGTAAATTTGCTTACTTCGTGTTTGGATTCACATTGTTGAAAACTGCTGCTGTTAATTTATGCTGACTTTTCTCTAATACTTGTGAACTATTAGGACTGCATAATGACGGTGCACCTGCTAGAATAATGCTGCCAACATCTTGTTCAAAGCGATCAATGTCTAGCAGCATCTTCAAAAAAATACTAATACTTAAATCAAATTTTCAAATACAAGAGAAAGCTTAAATTATGACACATCTAACATTACTACATTGCTGCATACACCAATACTGCATCAGGGTGATTAGCATCGGAGTAATGCCCTTTTTTAAAATCTGAGGAATACAGAATTGACAACTTATGCCAATGAACCTTACAGCACCCCAATTACCAGGAGATTTTAAATTTGTTGTCGTCCGATTTTGATAATGTTGTTCTCGGATGGTTTCATGTCGTCACAGAAAGTAATAGTCACGTATTCTGTGACATTTGAAATACCCATTGGTTTAGGTTTATCTATTGCATAAAGGTTGGAATGGAGTTGAGAGTTGATTTTTACATGCTGTAATTGGTTGTTTATCGCTTTGCTGCAAGACTTACAGAACACTCACAGTGTTTACTTGAATGAATTCAATACAAAGTTTTTTGTATCAGCTCTCCGGCGTCTCAGCCTTTATCATAATCTGAAAGCGGGATGTCTACTCGTAGGACATATAGCACAAGATGACAGCATGAATGAATTCGGCTTATCACTTCGTGCAAATTTGATAAAGTTGCGCTGTAAGTTTAATATGTGATGCATGCAGTAGGCTACTTACACTGAGTGTGAGGCTATACAGCTAATGTGATAATTTTTCGCACTGGTATGGCAGTGCTAATCTCTTCATGGCGTTTTACGTTGTACATTGTTTGATTGATCACACGATCGTTGACAAACAAGTCTTAAATACTAGCTGAAGTTCGAGCTTGCTAAGCATAAAGACTGAGATTACCTGAGACTATAATTTAACAACATAGTTTAACTTTATTCGCTTTTACTGAATCCACCAATTCATTTCGCTTCTTCGCAATGAGAGTACAACGTGTGCATATTTATAACTAGAATGAGAGATGTTTGGTCGTTCAGTGTATGGAAAATATGCATGACTTGCTCCAATCAATTCTATCTTCATGATGTGTTCAGTTCAGACAAACTTCAAGAGCTCCATGTGGTACTTCAAATAACAGCAATAACTCCGCTTATTTGAGGTTGTCCTTGTCGTGACAGTTTATTAGGAATTAGGAATAATCTCTGGCCTTTTACAATGTATTTGCTCACTGTGTTGAGATGATAGGATCCTGTACGGATCATTGCGTGTTGTAGGGGAACCACGCTTTTCACTAAGATTAATTCTCTTGGATCTCGATGGCATCAGTCATCGGTATCACTATGGTCTCCGGAAATAGCTTTTGAACGCTTGATATGTGGAGTTGAATTCGTTTTTAAAACTTGCGTTGTAGCTGAAAGTCTAATTTGTTTGTTCTGGTTGTGATTAAAGGTCAACTGATGGGATTTCCAAGAATGGTGTCGCCATGGTGACTACATTTCATATAGCATGTTTGTTCCTGCTTTATTGCTGGATACCTCAAATTTTTGCAAATCACTTGTTGCATACGTCGGACCACCATGGAAGTAAGTCTTTCATAGAATACTTTTCTTATGTCGCTCGTTGGATTTTTCATGAGTACAAAGACCTAAAGCCGTCCAGATAAATTGAAGTTGAATTCTCATGGTTGTAAATATTAATTGTCTTGATTAGTTTGTGGCTCGACGTTTATCCGGAATCACCCGGAGGATCTTCGAAGGCTGGACGGATGTAAGGTGATTGAAGGATCTCTGCAAATAGCAATGATGGAGCCTATGGAATCTCCTAACGAGTACTTGAATTACTCGTTTCCATTGCGAGAAATAACGGGCTACTTTCTGCTATACAATGTTAAGGGACTTTTAACACTCCGGCACATTTTCCCCAACCTCACAGTGATTCGAGGACAAGAATTCGTGCACAATAACTATGCGCTTCTGGTCATGGAAATGTACAACATGCAAGAAATTGGATTACCATCGCTGGTCAGTGTGGATAAAGGCAGGATTTGGATACGAGATAATCCCAACTTATGTTATCTTAGTACAATCGATTGGAGCAAAATCTCGAATACAACAAGAAGTGAAGATATCCGGAAAAACAAACTGAACGAGCAGTGTCCGAACACTTGTCCAAAAGAATGTCCTACCACCGACCAGGGGAAACAGTGGTGCTGGAGCAATCAAGATTGTCAAAAAGTGCAAACCAAAGTATGTCCGACGGATTGTCACGAACAAAATTGTGTCGATTGCTGCTCTGACCAATGTTTAGGAGGATGTACCGGGCCCGGGCCGGAACACTGTCTTGTTTGTAAACATGTCGTCTACAATGGTAGATGTTCTTCGGAGTGTCCAGCAACAACATACAAGTATTTAAACCGAAGATGTGTCACAGAGACAGAATGTAGTAACATAAGCGTATTGGATTTAACAACTAATACACATCGGTCGGGCAAAAGACTTGAAGAATCCGATGATGGAAGAGGGCAATGTGTCCTGGAATGTCCGAAAGGTTATGAAGAAGAAAAGATCAATGGAGTCGTGCACTGCAAGCCGTGCAGAGGACATTGCAAGAAGGTGTGCTTGGGAAAAACAGTGGATAGTGTGGATGCCGCCCTTAGCATGAAAGGCTGTACGAGGATCCAAGGGTCACTACGCATCCAGATACGTGGTTACACACCTCAGCTCGCCAGGACACTCGAGTCATCGTTGGATATGATAGAAGAGATAGACGACTATCTTGCGATTACTAACACATACTCGTTGATGTCTCTCGACTTCTTTAAATCCTTAAAGTACATCAACGGAAATAAACCCGAGGAGAATCAGTATGCTCTAATAGTGCGTTCGAATGAAAATATAGGTAGTTTATGGAATCACACCGTTATTATAAGAAATGCGACTGCTCGCGTGCGATTCCACTACAATCCGAAGTTATGCCCAGCTTTGATTAGAGAATTTATCCGGAGTGCTCAAATAAAAGTTCCTACCGACGAAAGGGCTTATATAGGTATCACAAATGGCGATAAAGTACCATGTAAGTTTTGATGCTTAAGAAGACAGTTGATGGTTAGTGTGGTCAAGCCGAGATTATTGTAAAACATGGTTGTAATATCTTTGTTGCTGGCTGTCAGGTAACCAAAAGAAATTGGTTGTAGAAGTTGAGAAGAAGACCAACACGTCCGTAACGATACGATGGGAAAATTTCTTGCGGAACTTAACGGAGCCCGACGATCTTCTTAGTTATGAAATTTCCTATCGCGAAGCTCCTCAAAATGTTAGCCAATATGAAGAGCGCGATCCGTGTGGTCGGGACGATTGGAAAGTCATAGATGCGCCAAAAATGGATGACACTTCTCAGAATGGTCCCCAGTGGGAAGTCAAACTGATTCCTTCCTTGAAGCACTACACGAGATATGCGCTCTATGTGAAAACAGTCGTTATCCCGGATGAAAACTCACCAAATAACAACACAGGGGCTGAATCGGACTTGCTATATTTTGTTACGCTTCCCGGAAGTAAGTAATTTGTAAAGCATGTTACTAGGTTTAACCTGCTTGAATTGCAAGCTAATATTGACCCGATGAATTTATTACAGTTCCTAGCAATATCGAAAATCTACAGCTGAGCTCCAATACTACTTCTGAAGTTGTTGTATCGTGGTCACCTCCATTACAACCGAACGGAGAACTTTTGGAATACCGGGTGTACCTAAGAGCTCGAGAAGAAAATATCAATTTTCAGGATCAGAGAGATTATTGCATTTCAGGGCGTAAGTTGAGAAGAATCTAATGTTGCAAAAGCTTCTAAACGACAGTAGTTGAGATTACCCAGAAAAATCCTAATTATTTTATAGGAGCTGAGAAAAAGGGAATCGAAACTAGTTCTCCGACCCTAGCACCACCTCCTCAATTCTTTGATAATGGGCAATGTTGTTCATGCTCCGCTGTTGGCGTGGATCAAAGAAAATCAAAGGACAAGTTGGGAGACGAAGTGAAAGCTGCTACAGAAGTCTTATATGCTGTGCTTAACAAAGTGTTTATAGCCAAGTATGACCTACACAGTGTTTCAGTTGCATTTGATTAAATTTGTTATTTTCTTGTGCTTCATTGTTACTTTTGCTGTTTTGCAGCCCTGATGCTGAAGTTCATGAGAACGGAACTGTGGCAAGGAAACGAAAGAGGTCTATTCAAGGCAGTGATTTAAATCTAACTTCAGAAGAAGCCAATTCTGCCAGCGATAAAGAATTTCCAGACAATGCAGACCAACTATCGAGCCAGCGTATTGGGCGTAAGGGCATATTCCATCTATTCGTACTTCTAAATATATGCATCTAGCAATTCTGTTATTTAAGAAACAGTATAATATGTGGTTTTATTCTGAATACTATTAACAATTTTTTGCAATCCTGACTGTTTTTATCAACAGAGATTATGTTTTTTTGCAGTATTTGTTGACAAGAATGCCCAGCTGGTTAAAACTGTCCCGGCGAAGAATAATAGCGATCCAATCACGATCGTCTTACCAAACTTAACGCATTTTACGGAGTATTTTGTCGCTGTAATAGCTTGTCGAAAGGAGTCTGAAGAGATAGAAAATGATACAAACAGATGTTCGGAATATCGGGAAGAATCTGTCTACACCCAGCACTCGCGTAAGTTCTGATAATAGAGATCCTTATGATCTAAATTTCCATGGTTTGCTATACTTGTCAAGTTGTTATACTAGTTTTTATCCCAAGTTTTCGTGTTTTTATCCTTATGATAATTTTTTTAGCAACTGCTGATCTGATAAACCCTGCCACAATTAGTGCTAACGCTACAGGATCAACAATACGACTGTACTGGGAAGAACCTCAGAGGCCGAATGGGGTCGTACTAGCTTACCAGATATATATTCGGCGTGTCGACTCAACAAAAGCCAATGTGGGTGCACAGATTTGCCGCATCATAGAATGCCTATTCTAAGATTTGTTGTGAATGAACATCGATTTCCCTGTATTTGCAGGAACCAACGCACATAAAATGTATCACTCGGAAAGCCTTCCAAGCCGCCAAGAATAATTTCACTTTTCCCGAGAGTTTACATCCTGGTAATTACAGTTACCGGATTCGTACTGTATCAATGGCGACAGAATCTGATTTCACCGAAGAAAAGTTTTTTGTGATTCCGGTAATTCGCATGGCGCGACCGTCAAGAATTAATGCTTATGTGCTATTTGTTATCTTCGCTGGACAAGCCCATGTAAACTAATCGAACGGCGCTTTTTGTCATCTTTTGCAGGCTGGAGATGGGGAAATGTCACCCATGATAATTAGCGTGTCAGTGATCGTGCCAGTGTTAGTTTTTGTCATACTTGGGATCGTGATTAGTATGTATATCATCAAGGCAAAGGGATTGGTCATCGGTCCCTTTATCACATCTGCTAATCCGTACTACAGTCCAAATGGTAAGTTCGATTGCTATTTCTATTCGAGATTACAGACATTTCGGAAAATGCTTCAACATGTTTTTGTAACCTTTTCGAATTGGTTTATAGTTGACATTGACGACTCTTGGGAAGTACCACGGGACAAGATACAAGTATTTTACGATAAAGAATTAGGAAAAGGCTCTTTCGGGATGGTATACGAGGGAATACTTAATAATTTTGTGGTGGGTAACGCGAAAGTAAAATGTGCGGTCAAGACTGTCACGGATAATACCCCAAGTAGTGAACGAGCCAGATTTTTAGAGGAAGCAGCAATAATGAGTAAAATGGAATGCTGCAACCACGTTGTACGATTGTTAGGAGTCGTATCAAAGACTCAACCAACTTACGTTATAATGGAGCTTATGCTGAAAGGAGATTTGAAGAAGTATTTAAAGTCGCGTCGCCCAGATGCTGAAGAAAATAATGGATTGCCGCCTCCAAATGTGCGAGTAAGTACATCCGATTTAATGATATATAAAGTATACAGCATTGCAATGTTGTAGTGCATTATCTATATCTGACATATATTTTACAGCAAATCCTGAGAATGGCTGCAGAAATAGCAGACGGCATGGCCTTTTTAGCCAGCCATCACTTTGTACATAGAGATTTAGCTGCTAGGAACTGTATGGTTGCCGAAGATTTGACTGTTAAAATAGGAGATTTTGGTATGACAAAAGACGTGGAAGAGACTGACTACTATCGGAAATGTAAGTTTGCTCCAATTTTTTGAGCTAGCCCATCATTTTGTCATCATGTATCATACCAGCTCTCCTGTGCTGAGAAATAACCTATATTTGATTGAATTTGCAGCCACAAAAGGCCTATTGCCTATCAGATGGATGGCTCCAGAATCCATTAACGATGGCATTTTTACTCATCATTCTGACATTTGGAGCTACGGAGTAGTGTTGTGGGAAATGGCAACTTTAGCTGCCCAACCTTACCAGGTATCCATTGAGCCTAAAATCGTGAGTCTTAATTTTCATTTTCGTATTTTGTAATAAACTAATGAGTGTATGTTTCTTTTTTTAGGGATTGACAAACGAGCAAGTAATGCGGTTTGTAACCGACGGGCATGTGATGGAAAAACCGGAAAATTGTCCTGGGGTGCTATACGATCTTATGAGATTGTGCTGGATGAAAGATCCTAGAAGCAGGCCGACATTCAGTGAAATTTTGGATGGGTAAGAGGAATATTATATTTTCACGCCTTTATTTGAAGCACGTGTCCATTTCTTACCAATCTAGGTTTTTCTTAACGTTTATTTGCAGAATTGTTGAATTTTTGGAGCCCACTTTCAAGATGGTGTCATTCTATCACAGCCCAAAAGGTATTGAATATCGTGCACTACAACAGATGCGGCCAGCTCAAGATGAAATTATTGACGTGCGAACACCACTACGTGCAACATGTGATTCAGATGAT
>VRMD01001640.1:0-16075 GCA_009872375.1 Sminthurides bifidus | reverse complement strand
TGGAGGAGACGGGGGAGGAGACTTGTTGTGGACCAGTCATTCATTCTCTTTGTTGGACCCATTGTCCGGTGGATTTACTGGAGTCAAGTGCAGGCAATTTCTCTCCGTTTATTTACAGATAAGGCAGAATGGAACTTGTCAGTTGGCCTGGGTGCCACAGTCCATTGGATAAACATTCAGTACGAGGAAATTGGAAGGGGAAGTCAATGTGATTGTAACAAAAAGAGCGAGGAGTGATGCCATAGTAGGTATGTAAACCTTTGGACAGACCAAAGGGTCGGGAAGCGAGCGTAACATGGCTGGAGAAAGCTAGGCAAGGCTATCTTCCCCAACAGGGTAGTTGTTGTTCACTGGGTTCTTTCACGAGTCAGGTTGCTTTTTACCTCTTAAATTTTTGGTTCGGCGAGACGAATTCGACGCTGGAATGGTACACTTTATTGGTGATAACAGTATCGATGGCTTTCACCGCAGGTTTTTGTTGACTCAGGAGACAGGAGGAAGCATGTATCAGGAGCGAGGAGAAGGCATGAGTCCGGAGAAAGTATTATGCAAGGTACTGGAAAACGGATAACTTTCACTGCAAAAAAAAACAGAATAAGTTTGATGAAAATGCATCAGCGCTCACCTTTTGTTTACTCGGTGTATCAACACAAATTGAAAGTACGCGCTGCTTTTGTGTCTGGTTGCAATTTGCTTTTGTCACATTGTCATGCGGTGCACCGTGTTTCTCATTTGGAGGTAGCCAGCCACCAGTCACCGGGTTACTGGAGTGCGGGCTCGTGACGGTTGCAGCACGCACCATTGCATGTTTGAGGTGCGGGGCTCAGCTGGGGTAGTTGAGGCGTGACAGGTTGTAAAATGTATGTACAAAGGTATACAATTGCGATGGACCAGCCTAATATAATCGATACTTGAATTTCATTTACAGTGCGTCCTTTGACGGTTGCAATCCAGCGCCGCCACTACACTGAGCTCTCGACAGATAGTCAGTACGAAATTCTTTGTGAATCTTGGGGATCCAACCCACCTGCCATCATCTCCTGGTTCCTGGACAATGTCAAACTGAATTCTACAATAGAGGTGAGTCAGGGACGAAATCAACCGTCCTTTTACCCATCCAAGCATCCAAGTTTCATGTACAGGCTCTTGTCCTTTCTCCTGCTTTCACCGCTTTCTCCCAACTGTAAGCGTATGCAAGATACAAAGATCCTATGCACTAGTGAGTGGTTCTGTGCTTTCTCCCATTCTCCACTCTGTTTGTTTATACTCGGTGCCTGGGCGGCTTGAGGCTTCAACGTTGTGAGTTTGGTTGAGAATCGGCTGACTGAATGCACGAGGCTGTTGAAATTGCCTCCTGAGCCCAGATCAGGATTTCAAGAGGCATTTGGACACAAAAAAGGCTTGGCAGAATGACACTCACCGGCGATCCAGATTACCTCTTCTCTTATTCAATTTCAATAAGACCCTGTGACGGTCTGCTCATCAACTTGTTACTGAAAGCAACACAGCTTGAAGCAAAGCCTTTTACTTTGTTGGAAATACCCTGAATCGATTTCCTCCATGGCTGCAACTGCTGTTGCTTGTAGCTGTCGTCTTGGTGGTTGTCGGTCTCGTTGTTTCCTTCGGTGAGCTAGTCCTGGTCGACAGTTTATCGAAATTCCTAGAAGGCACCACGTGCTGTAATCGCTCCTCCGTACCATAACTTAAGGAAGAAGTAGAGCTTGAAGATGATACTGTGGCCATTATCGTAGGGGGAAACTTGTGTAAAAGGAGTGGATCCACTCCAGCGACGGATCGTTAAGATTATGTGCATATTGCTTTCTCCAAGACAAGCAGAGGGACTGCCTTCCCGCCAAAGCAAAGAATCAGACTGGCTTCTAGGGTAGGAATTCCTACTTACATTTTGAGCGATGAGGACATACGTGTTAATAGCGGCAGTCTTGCCGCTGTCATTGCACCCTGGTGATTCAAAAGATGAATGACTGCAAGGGATCTTGCGAAACATTTTTCATCCAAGTTGATTTTTCCGACGTGGACACTCTTTTTTCCAGCAACTTTTTCACCTGCCATCCTCCGTTTCAAGAGCTGTGCAAAGAACTTAAGCTGTGTCACAGGAGCTGTGGAGGAGGAGGGGGTGGGGGCTGAAAGCACTGGAGAAAGAAGCTCTGAGCTCCTTTCATCCTCAAGAAGAAGAGGGGCATAAACTTTTTTGTCTCCAGTGCTTGACGATGAGTGAAGCCGCAATGACAATGAGTTTCATTTGCTACTCCACTCCCTCATCATCATTACGGAAAGATAAATGATTCTCCATTCAAGTTTAAATATCAATCAACTCAAGGAGACTGAATCCACATTGTCCTTGCATTAATTCCGTAAGCTGTGGCCTTGCAGTGGATTTTTGCAAGGTGTTGACCCAATTTCAAAGGTAAACGTTGACTTGTACATGGTATTTGAAAAAAACTTCTTCGCTGACTTTGGAGCACCTGCAGTTTTGGAGGCAGGCAGAGGCAGTGGAGCCAAGTTGCCCGACTTTGACTACAGTGTCGATACGATCTGATTTATGGAGCTGAAGGTTGGCAAAATCGACCAGGTAACACAAGATTGATCGCACCTGTTCAAAAATGCATTGAAAAAGGAACATAGTTCTGGAAGTGGGGACTGGGTCTGACGACTCGCAATTAGATTAGTTACTTTTGTAAATTGAATTTATGGCTCCTTACTCTTAGTACGGAGGAAGACTGAAGAAGCAAATATTGAATGTACACGAGCTATTTATCGACCTAGTAGTCTGAGCAGGAGCTGTGATTGTTTACCTGGGGATAAAAGCTTGGCTCAAGTCACAAGTAGAGGATGGTTTGGCATACAATGGATGAAGGTGGTCTGGATGGCCTTGAGCTGAGATTTTTCCGTCAGGCTTGCTTTCATAATATTCATTTGGGAAATAGGTCGTGCTGACAAATTTGTTTCGTGTCTGCTGTCGACAGCGGGAGGGTTTGCATAAATCTCGGGCCTATTGTATGCGCTTTGTACTGGGCCATTTTGCATTAGTTTGACCTTTTAGCAAGAAAGTTTGATGGAGTTTGTAATAGGAAATATGGCGTGGGTGAGAAAGGAGAGAAAGTCTATGAAGCAAGCCTTAGAGAGAATGGTATTAGCCAGAGAGACGAGCTGGATTTGGAATGGTAAACGCTAAGCGTTGAACGCAAACTGCATCTGTAAGTAGCAGGGATATGGGTTGAAAGACGGCGGGCAAGAATGAGAGAGAGACCTATACGTTATTATTACAAGATTTTAACAACAGAGAAAGTCAAGACGGTCTGACTTTCTCTCTCTCTCTCTCTCCTGATTAGAAAGTCAGAGGAGGTGTTCTGCTTTATTTCAGTTCCGGCAATCCAATCCTGTGTACGCTCCTCGCATTTCCAACGCAGAGGTATCAGGAACAAAGTTTCAAATGGACTTTCGCTGCTCTCACTCCTATTACATGTCGTGGATTAATGAATACAATACGGGAGCTGAAATACGGTGTCCACGTGACGTGAGGACTTGTTACGTGAACTTTGACAAGGGCTGGTGGGAAGGGGATTGTCCATGTCGTAGCCATGGGTGAAAGGCAGCAAGTTTAAGTGGAGTGTGCATAGTCTGATGTGCTATTCAGAACTGCTGAAGATCCTGGTGCTTCAAATTAGCTGAACACGAAGCTTCTCTGTGCCCAGGTAGCTAAGAATAGCTTGTTCCTGTGTTGCGGTCCAAACGCCTCAGTAATCAAGTCTTTTTGATCCAAAAAATTGAGGAAGGCTTTGGTCTCTATTTGATCTTCCTCGCAGATCCGCTCACGGAAACAATACAATGAAAAAAGATATACGCAGATTAAGGAATGTGACCGCTAATTTCCTCACTTATTTTTACAGGAAGTAAGATCTGGCAACAGCACCCTCTCAAGACTTCAATTCAATCCTACCGCTTCCTTTGACGGCCAACGGTTGATTTGCCGAGCAGAGAACAATATCCTATTGGGCAGTGCAATCGAAGATTCCTGGAGACTTAAAGTTGTCTGTAAGTAAAACTTTTTAATTCATTCATATTAATAGACAGCAATTGCAAGTATTATAACCACTAAAAAAGCAGAGAAGTTTACTGGACACAGGCAATCGTGCAGTCAGGCAGAGTCGTCCTTTTTATAGTGACAAATCATATGGATGTTGGAAGGGATAGAATACGCGGAAGTGTCAGTTAGATGAAAGAGGGGCAAAAATCGATGGCAATATTATGATGGCTATAATAGTTTGATGGCCCTTGTCACAGAACCTGTTTCACACGTCGTAAAGGAACTATAAGCAGGAATTGTACCCTGTTCCTCTTCCTTTCACCAGCTTGACTCCAAGTATCCGCAACAAGATTTCCAAGGTTGGAGACTTTATTCGTGAGCTATGCCACATGCATGTGGATGGTCCATGTCACCGAATTTATGACTGCCGATAATAGCTGTTTTACAACCGGTCGTTACCAGGAACCTTAAAAGCACACCCTCGCATTTTTAATCACCACCTCATCTTCCTTCCTACGTGGTACATCGGCAGAAGTGCAGTGTTTTCCCTCTTGTGGCACCCACAATGTGTAACATCTAAAATTGTTCCATGTGCTGAGTGAATTCAAACACTTCGTCTGTCCCTTCCATAAATCATTATTTCAACCAAAGCTCACATGCAGAAAATCAAAGTTTTATGATTCCTACTTGTCAAAACAATGGTTGTTTCCAGAATTGTACTAATCGCCTTAGAACGACCAAGTAACGCTTGAAGGAAGAAAATATGCTGATTTCAAGTCGAAAATAAGGCAGCTTATAAAATTAGTGTTTTCTTAGTTACAAGGTGTTGCGACTTTGGCCATGGAGTAGTTTCACTCGTTTCGCCATGGAATCCCCAAAGAAAAAGAAGGCGAACTCCAAGAAATATTAGAAGAGGAAAATACAGACGCAATCAAGGCGCGTTCCGTTGCACATTAGCTAATGCAAAGCAGGAGGGAAGATTTCCCTCGGTAGCCAAAGATTATCTTTGATGAGATGAATAAGGACTGGGCGGAGTACGGTGAAGTACATCAGAGAAAATGGATGCGACCGAGCTAAATATCTAAAGCTTGAGAGAGGGGAAATTCCTGCGTTGCACGCACCACAAAGCCGTTAACCAAGATCTCAGGAGGAAGATCATCAAAAGGAAAAGTGGAAAGCAGCTGCAGAAGGAAAACCAGTAGAAGGGAATAATGCAATGAAGCGAGAAAATGTAAATTTTTTCATATTGTGCACAAAGTAAATGTTTTTCGACACGCACACCTACGCAAGGCAAGTCACTGTTTGCGGAAGATGGAATCCACCCTGTCGAATCAGGGTTTCTGGCATTCATCAAAACAACGGGGAATGAAATGATGATGAAGCTCCCTGATGCTAATGCTGAGGGCATTTGGCTCGAATGACACTAAACAGGGGTATGCGCTGAGCACCGGTAGGTCTTTGCTTATTGTATTTTCCAGCTTCCTTCCGCCGTTAGAAGCAATTTTGAAGCTGGTTTGTGGTTCTGAAACCTCTGACCCTAGGCTGAGAGCCTGTAGGGATGAATTTCCGTATGAGATTCGCCAGATGCATACAATCGTGCTTGGATTCTGTTACGCGGAAGTGAATCAGGATGAATTTCATTCGATACTCCAACCGTGGGGAGAAATGAATCTCGCCGGTATTATATCCTCGTAAACAAGTTAATGGAATAAGACATTTGGTTACATATTACATTGGTACAGTCAATACCTTGTCCTTCTCCGCATGTAAAATTAGCCGAAATAGCATCTAATGATTTCATCGGACAGTGCGACAAGGTCAAGCTCGCAACCGTGTTCTCAGGGAAGTGACAATTCTGAATACAATTGTAAGTCATTTTAAGCAGAACCCTCATATTTTTTAGCAATTTCAAATCAATTTCTAATATAAGGTTGTAAAGCACATGAAAATATGATAAAACCATTCGCAGCAAGCCTGAGTTGAAGAACAGATGATATCGTCTTTCCTGGAATCGGAATCCGTCTTCAGTTTAAAGATTCATCCTAAACTAGCGTCTCAGGCACACGCTTTCATCCCTAGCACCCTACATGTACCCTACATAATGATTCTTGAATTACATTCTGTAGGAGAAAAATCCATGCTCAATCGTGCATCTGCATATGTACGGGTCTCAAGGCTGATCTGTAACAAGATAGAATTTCATGAACAAAGGAATCTGGAATTGATTTACCCAGATCAGATTCAGGTGCTCTAGAAACAATAAATTCGGCTAAACCGCTTTCTCCGGCTTTTGCGCAACCAAAGTTTAAATAACCTTTGAATTGAATCAATTTCATGCAAAACCCGATTTATCAAAAGGATTTCCTTCCATTCCGACATGCCTGCAATTTTTAGGAGATTTTTCACTACTAGGATTTCAATCACCGCAGTGCCGGCATTCCTGTAATAAACTTGACTATTTCACGAATCGCAAAGAAGGATTTGTCGTTCCTCATGCGAAAAGATGATGAATTCAACAGAAGAATGGTATAAAAAACTTCCTGGTTTTAGTAGTTCAGAAGCTGCACCGGAACTTTCTATAGAGTGCACAATAGCCAAAGCGAATATGCAGACGCATGAAATGAAAGACTCTTTTTGTAGGCTGACATGCCTAAAGCTTTTTTCAATCAATTTGGGCCATAATGGCAATGCATAGTTCCTTCTCAGATGACCTTGCATTCCGTATTGGCTATGCTTGTGGACCGAGCAACCCCAACTCAGAGGTTAATTAGAGTTCAGTAAGACAGATTAGGCATCCGCGGCAAGAAGGTAAAAATGTAAAAACATGATTTTTTCCTAGACACTGCCTTAACTATTTGAAGTCTAGCATTTGATTTTGAGGCACATGGTTCGCCGGTTGGAAATTTGTAGAAATTGAGTGACACATTGCTGTCAACGCAGACTCACCCAGAATTGAATTGTTGCCCACTTGGATGGATTAGCATCATACAAAACCAGAACTTAGAGGCCATGGGCCGTCACGAAATAGCCCGCCTTTATCCCCAGTCGAACAGAGGAAAAGGCGTTTCATATCCGACAAATGACGTTACGAAGGCCGAGTTGCTCACACTCCAGTAAAGAAATAGGCCGTTGGAAAAAAATTCAAGAATTTCACTACCTGTTTCCGCCTCCTTTAATCCTCTGCCTGCTTTAAAAATTCCTACAACTACACAAGAGCAAGCAACACATGAACTGATACAGCCAAACTGGGCCTTGGCGGGTTGTATGCTCTCTGTGCCAAAATATCCGTAGAGAAAACTAGGCCGGATTATAGGCAAGGAGGAAGGACACAGCGGAGGCAAAGGAAATATTTAAAAGGAAAGATGCTGAGTTCCCAGGGTGCTTTCGTTATTCCGCTTGATTTGAATGTGGGAACGAGACTGTCGTGTCCGCGCGAATAACTCTAATGCCGTAATCTTGGAAGTTGTTGCATCGGATTTCATAGGGAAAGCACCGACGGACCGAGAGAAGAAAGCACTAGAAGCTCAGCACTACATCCGAATAAGTTGTCACTCCTCCATTCTAATATGAGTTTGTCTCCACGCTTCCGTCAACGTTGGGGAAGGGCTGGTGAAAGCAGATGAAGCAGTTACAGTTCTTTCCCATACTCTCGCTTCTTTGTATCCCGGCTCTGAATGCGGGATGATTAAAATGATTGCAGAGCCAAATATGGTTTCGGGCATAATGCAATAAGGATTGTAATTGGATACGCGAGCAATTAGGGCGATACGAGATGGATATCTGATGCATATCCGGAGGAGGAGAGGGAAAACCCATGTTGCAATGGGAAGTGTGTCGGAGGACGATGTGACGGCGGTTGAAATAATGTATTTTTAAAAGACTGCAGTGGTGAGTGAAGGCGTTTTTGTGAAATATTCAAAGGATTCCGACTTTCCTCATGAATACAAACGATGAATATTTTCAACGCTTTCACTCACTACGTCCCATCCTTCTGCGTATAGCGTCCCGCTATTCTATAGCCAAGAGTACCGTTATGTGCTCGGCAATGGCGGTGAAAGCACCGGAGGTTTTGTATACTCCAGCATGACGGTGCGAATGCAGGCTGGAGTTTGTACAGACCTTCAAAGTCTCCGTAAGCACGTGCCGGCTTTCACCAAACAGGTTTCACAACTCTGCAACATAGCCTGGGTGCATGGGAAGCGACGACGTGAAAATGGCAACATTGGTAGAAAAAAATGCCGTGGTACACACGACGGTACTTTGATGCAGCTACAGGCTACGGTCTGGTGAAAGCTAAACACCTTGAAATGTTCACTCAGTTTACTGAATCCGGAGAAAGCACGAGTGTGTGCACCATTAACGCCAGGATGGACTGGAGAGACCCAGAGACTCGTGGGAACGGAGCTGCAGGAGCGTTAATATTCAGGAATTTGGAAAAAAATAAAATGTTTCGCCCTTTAAGATGCTTTTTACTGTGCAAGCTCCGCGCGCGCCGCATATAAAAAAATAGTATCAAACGGAACTTTACAAGGCGGGGAATTTGAAGCATTCGAATAATAGTTTTAACTAAGTCTCTGGAAAGAAAACTTGTCTAGTTTCTCTAATGCAGTTTTCACAAAGGGGTTTCGCCAATAAGCTTCATTTTGGTTTAGCAACTTAAGAGACGGATGCAAGCAAGGGTATTGCACCGCATGTGAATTTTTTTGGGGTCTTCCATACGCGTTTGTTACAATATGGAGACAGAGGAACAAAGCTGCAATGCGAGACACAAGACACCACAGAGGGAAAAATCAAGCCGCCTCGACCAACTTCATCGTAACTAGAAGACACGCCGCCTTAAATAGAGTTTTGAACAAATGTGGACAGCCCACTAGGTACATTTGCATGAAAAGGCTTTGTAACAAAAGCTTTCCCCATTCTTTCATCTTCCGACGGCTCATCTACCTTTTGTAGATAAGTAAAAGGAGCTGGCGTAGGATAATAGAAGCCCTGTGACGAAAAAAGAGAGAAAGAATGCAAGACGAGAGGAGAAAGCGGCGAAAGCGTTGGCGTACTTTCTCCGCTCTGCAAGCATTCCAGCCTGACTCACTCTTCCCCTGTGTATACTTTAATTTTCGTTTGCAAATCGATTTGAATGCACTGAAAAGGAGCTAATCTAAGACTTTCTCCCAAAGCTAAGCTATGAATTTCTAAGATGGTGAGACGGTTCCGCGAATCTCTAGCGGAAAGAAAGGTACCTGCTGGATGGAAATGGCGTAAAACTTGTCCAAAGGACAAAAGAATGTCAACTTGTGTTGACATCGTGAACGGTATAACTTTTGCAAACGTCACTTGGTCCGAACCTGATTCGGTCTCCCTTGAAAAATGCCTTGTGTTCAAAATATCGATGTAGGATTTGTGTCACAAAGCAATTACTTTGCACATGTGATTACAACAATAGGGTCCCTCAGAATGTTGTCAAGTAGCTGGCTGTGTACACAATCGGCGGAAGAACAGACGCTGGAGATGAAACAAACGGACGAAGGCATGGTAATTTGTGAAATGGAACGCTTCTTGGTTCTATGAACTGTAGAGATACTTGGCTCCAGCTATCCTATTGGTAGACATGGATGAGCAAAGTACTACCGCGGGACTCATTCCCTGTGATGATGATGGGTGGGAAGAGTGACTGATTGCGGCAACTGGCGCTTCATTACGATCTCTCAATAGCGAGCCTGGTTGGAGTACAAAGGCCGAGATTTCCTGCGGTTTGCGGGGAAGTACAGAATTTGTGATTGGAGTAAAAGTTACTGGAGAAAGTACGACTTTCTCTTTCGATTTTCCGGCGGTGGAACTTTGTATGCGCTGCTTGATTCATTGATGGCTTGGTGGTAATTTCAGCGGGATGCGAGGAGGATAATGCATTTGTTAGTGAAACAAGAGGATGAAGAGGAGTACATGAGTCAACTCATCTATTCTGCCGGGTAGATTCTTCTCCGGAATTCCGACACGGTGTGACAAATACCGCATGTTTTTATGCGGCTACATCACCGGTTCCGGCCACAGTCCCGTTGAGTAAACAGCTGTGGTTCAGTATGAATATTTTGGGTTTTAGCATGAGACAGAAGGTGAAATGCAACTGGGTTGATGAAATCAGAATCAGATGTGGAAATGGCGGTGGACTACAGCGGCTGACGAAAGAAGAACACATGTGAAGCCTCCTCATCTCCTGAATGACGCATAGCGAGGACGAAGCAAGTGAATGTAGACACGAGCTTGATGAGTGGAGGAGAAAATTCCTTCCTGTGAAGTAATTTTAGCGTGCAAACAGGCCTATTGAATCATTAGAAGTTGGTGGAGAGTCCAGGATGGGGAAAGAGGACGTGAATGTTTGCTTTGCACAATGTATGCAATTTATTTGGAAATTAAAATTTGGCACTCTTTTTAATTCCAGATGCTCCATTGCTTTCACTCCGCCTCGGCACTTCGCTCAACCCGAACTCTATCAAGGAGGGGGACGATGTCTACTTTGAATGTTTAATCAAGTCTAATCCGCCCTACGATAAACTGAGCTGGTACCATAATGTAAGTAAACAGTGGATTTTAATCGTGCGATTTAAACTTGCCGCTCTTCTAATTCAAATCCTGATTAGGAAACGATCAAGAGCACGCGCTATAAAATTATCAAGTGAGCATAGCGGTGCATTTAATCTCGTTGACGTTAAGTGAAGACTGCATTCCGTGTTTCTGGGGGTGACAGGATGTTTCACATTCGGGAAGCAAATAACGAGCGAGGTTATCGCTGAACGCCGCTTTCACGCATCGCATGACGCAAATCGTAAGAGCGGGAAACGCCACGGCAAGGCAAACATATAGTCGCGTAGATCACATCAGATAGTAAAACACACGTTACAGGATTAGAGTTTTGCATAGATGTAATAAGTCTGAGTTTTTCATAGCCTTTGTGCCACGTGCTTGACGTCCTAGTTTTTCAGTTCAGGATCGTATGACATAAATCCTGGAAATAAAGCGGGCGAAAGCGAGGAGAAAGCAGGAATGAAGACAGAGAATGCGTACGTATGCGAACTGTATGGCGTAAATAGGCCGGAGAAAGCGTAGATTCCGAGTAGTTAGTCGGAGTAAAGAGGGATGTATACGGGTTGGTGGACATGCAGAGTGGGAGAGCGGGGCACAAAAGAGGGATCGGATCCTGGAGACAGCTTAAAGCTGAGGTGAATTGAGAAAAAGGAGGAAGAGGCGAGGGAAGTGGAAAAAGTGGGACTATTGCTTCATTCGGCGAAAATTGAGAAGAAAAGATGTTAAGCGAGACCGGGATGTAAGTTATGTGTGAAAATGTTCAGTTTAGGAGATTACAACGTACTTGCTTTTTCTGCTTGGCTGGAGAAACATATGCGACATGCTGATTTACTTGACACTTGGTTGCGAGACTGGGGAAAGTTTCCCCGAGCTCTCATTAGCGACAAAACATGCCCGGCTTTCCGCAGACTTATTATTCTTGCATTTCTTTTCAAAATCCTCCTCTCTCCTCCTGCCTTGCTTTAATCCAATCCGTGCTAGATTTTTATCTGCACAAAGGAAATTGAGCGCCGAGAATTCCAAATCAGGGCGTCAATCCCACACATTTTTTCACCCAGCCAACAACCAACCATCATTTTCTTTCTCCTCAGGCCCTCTCGCCAGACACGGCTCATTATTTTCCAAACAGTCCTTCCTTGCCTACATGTTCAATGTTTCCCGGAGAAAAAGGGCCAAACAGGAGGAAGAGAGGAGCACTGGTTTTCATTCCACCTAGGCTCAGTTTGGAAACTTGTGGAAAAAATTTCACCTTTAATTGGTCTTGTGAGAATGGCGTCGTAAAGAATCTACTTGCTCACAAGTGCGTGCCGAATCCAAGAATTCAAGACTGGGCAAGCAACTCAGACAATGGCTTTCCTTCCCACTCAATCTCTGTCTCAGTGGATTAAAAAGTTTAATTCGATTATTTGGATCGGACACACCGTTTAGAATTCAGAGCAGGAGACAGAAACAGCTTCGTTTCTTGGACCAGATACTAGGAATTGGATAACATGATAGTTTGGGACCATCCATCAAAAACGTCATGATATTTCATCCAGTACGTTACAATAAATTTTTATCGTGACTCGATACCCTGGATTTCGATTAAAGACTGGCTGAAAAGTAGTCATGAAGCCTGGCTGGGACAGGAGATCGAACCTTTCCATGCTATAATTCGACTTGTCACGTGGTCAGTCGGGAATGGAAGAACATGAGCCGAACACGTGTTAACTACAACATGTAGTTGAGAGGGAACAACAAGAAATAACCCGTTACGCACGACGGCAGTCACTACTACTACTACCAAGATTTAGTGCCCTGGTCCTGGAATTGTAGTCAGGTCTGACTGGCTGGAAGTGGAATGGGAGTGCGACACGGTTTTATTACCGTTAATGCTTTCTCCTTATGCCAAATGAGAGGGAGTAAGACCGGGGAGAAAGCACTAAAAGGATAATTTCCCACCCTAATCATACAATTGAGGGTCGAGCAGCCGTGCGAATAGTAATTTCACAAGGTTTATGTCTCGTGAACGAATAGAATTTCATTACGATACTGTTTATTCAACGCAATTAAGCGGTAGTTAAGTTTACCAAGGATTGCTGAGAATGATCACTCATTCCATCCTACAATACTGCACTGCTCACACAGCTCCCTGTCTTTTCGGGGAGAAAGGAGGAGGTGGAGGGAGGCAGAATGAAATGGGCAGATAACACATGGTCTGCTGATCTCCGCCAGTCATGTGTCTTTGTCGAGGCAATTTTCCTTCGGAAGAAAGAATTAGAAAGCCATTACATCATTCGAGGACTGATAGGAAAAATTGCGGTTGCAGCATTACTTTTACTGCCTGCCAACCGGAACTAAATCTGGAGAGAGGATGCGTGGCAGAGCAATAATTCTAATGTCGATAGGAGAGGGTGTGAATTGATGTGTAGGGTTTATTGCTCCTTGAGGGTCGAAGCGGGAGATCGGAATCTTGAGTCCGGTTGCCATGGTAACCAAAAATGAGTGTTGGGGCTTACTGCTCATCTGAGATGTTGTACGTTAAATGTCTTTTCATTAGCCAACTCATGGATTTTTTCTCTAGTAATGCGTGCATGTGCCCTTGAAATCATAGGCTTGTTAGAAGGCAGCTTATATCGAGTTGCCGCACCTTCTCATGCATTTGATGGAATGACATCCAAAGTAAGAGCTGGAACTCTATTAGTCAGTTGATTTTCAGAACCAGGAAGCAAGTCTATAAAGTCCATGTATGTTCTTAAGTTGGAAGCATTTGTATCGATTTTGGCGGGGTGTCGATACCAGCATGAAATGCAGCATAGGAGAGAAAGTGAGAATGGCGCGAGAGTTTGTTTTATTCTTTCTCCTGCCCGGGGAGAAAATTCTCCAAGATTAATGGATAGGAAAGAGGTATAGAAAGAAGTGATTTCGCAACATTCCGGGTGGTATTAGCCGAAATGAATAGAGGGGATGCCGAAGGTCCTATGTGGGGGAAATATATATAGCAGGAACAGTAGCGGGGAACGGATTGGATCAATCTTTTCTTCTATAGGTTCCGGATAAAGAAATAGAAAAAGATTTACTACGGAATGGCGATACATTTTGCGAATAATAGAGAGTTCATAAATTGATAGAGTGCCAAGAGAATGGGAGTTGTGTCGCAAGAGAAGAAAAAGCGAGCAATAATACATTGTTGTAGTACCGAGCAATCCAGCTACTCCTCTCACGTCAGGAGAAAGCGAGTGAAAGCAACAAGGTACCTTGTGTAGGCACCAGTTCCATGGCTTGCTTTACGGCGCGTACAACGCGGACGTAGTGAAAGTCTTACGTGCTACAGGGACTAAAAGCGTAAATTCATGCAATACTCTTTGTAATCAAGTATGACTGTCCTTGAATCACTACGTCGGAATCCATCCCGACTATGTAATGTAACATGCAGAATTTTTCCTGGAATGCAAATAACAAACAGGAGTAATTTTTCTCTGGATTCCAAAAAACATGGGCGTACTACGCAAATTACAGCGGGTTTCACGTGGCTTTCTTGAGTTCAAAGCGTAGGCTTGAAGGGAAGCATTGCAATAGCAAGCAGGTGTTACTGACATTGGTATTGACTGTGCATCCTCATATTACAAAAGGGATTTCCTTCCTGCATCTGTTGATGTAAGGCGAAGCTTTTGCAACTGATGATGAAACAGGGAACAATGAGATTTACTCCCACACTCACGTTGCATCCTGTCAGCCAGGTAAAGAGAGGAGTACGAATGCAGACAGGCGGATGAATTTTTTTCCCCGATCTTCGATCCTAAAGTCTGTACCCTGAAGACGATATGAGGGTGGGCCGGAAGAGAATTTATATTTTTTCTTCACGCTCACATCGCCTGATAATGATGGAGAAGGAATTTCATTATGTCTGACAATGATCTTGTGTATTCAACGAAATTGAATATTTCGGAATCACAGTCGGTTGCTCTCCTCTTATCAGGAATCTGAAATCAGAAGTAAATCAACCACCGAATTCCCCTTTCTTCACCGAGCAACAACGCATCGAATCCATGGTGGGGTGCAACACCTTGAATAAAAGATGAAAAGTTACGTGCATCATGCATCATGGATGCATGTCACGATGCCTCACAAAAGCGGAATCCCAAGTGTAGCCGAGCTTTAGGTAGCCTTGTACCAGGAACAAGGCTACCTATCAAGTCTATCTCAAATTACAGCTAATAATGCCCTTTCTCTAAATTGCCCACGGAGCAGCCACACAAAGACACGACACGGAGGAGGATTAATTCCATTGCAATGCAATCGCTGAAACTCCCAGGTGGTAACTCAGGTGCAAGAAGGGTAGCCCCACGAACTAATTATTGCCGGGAAAATCAATTCCCTGGCTACACTTTGCTTACCTTTCAGACTCCCTCCCTTGAATTAAGGGCTGGGACTGCTGGGCACTTATATGATTTTGGGCTATGGTCGTACACCGGCATATTGCACCTAATGTTTCCAAATTGCGTCTGGTAATGAAAAAGTTTTTTTTCGGCAGAAGATGGACGCAAAGCATAAATATACAGGCTAACCGAAAAGGGATTGGAGAAAATTGCTGCACTTTTCACACCCATGCGCCCATCCCGTGCGTGCGGGAGGGAAATGAGCATTTAAATATGCGCTTAAAAGAATAGCGGGAGGAAAAGGTTTCACTGAAGAGTGTAAAAATACTCTGTTTTTTATCGATTTACCATATTTTTTTTTGTTACAGGGTGAAGTTCTGAATCATCGGACGGCGGGTGTGATACTGAGTAACCAAAGTCTCGTCCTGCAAAATGGTGAGCCGGCCATCAGCCGGCAGTTACTCATGCAGAGCTTCCAATGAGCAAGGAACCGGAGAAAGCAATCAAGTGCAGCTTGGAATCATGTGTAAGTTTTCCTTTTGAAAAATTTTCGTAGTGTCAAGAGCAGTGATTTGGCCATTCAAATGTGGCGGGTTGCGGTAGGAAAGATTAGGCTGGTTGAGAGCCAAGGCTTCCTTGTGACGAGGAGTCCAGAAGCAGGGCTTTGGGATGGCATTGATTTTATATATGGATGAAAGAGGAAAATGAAATTTTTGATAGTAAAACACCTGGAAGCATGCGGTGAAAGCATTTCCATCCAAAGATAATACAAAGTTGTAAAAGACTCCATACATGCTCCTGACAGTATTTGGTTAAAATAAGCCCCGAGCTAAATATATAGTATTGAACCGTGAATTGCCTTCTGTCCTGTTGTCTGTGCCAGGCAGCTCGACCTCAGTAGAAGTTAAGACTAGTCGAGTGAACTACTTTCCAAAGGCTTTCTATCGGGAAACTCCCGTGCTTTCACCGGGAGAAAGTAACCTGTCGCTGAATTCTGAACTCACCTATATATTTGGGCGAACAAGAGAGATGTTTTACACACTTGATTTCTGTGATATGATGAAAATAGACCGGTGAGTGAAAGGATAAACTGGGA
>VRMD01001639.1:0-16077 GCA_009872375.1 Sminthurides bifidus | reverse complement strand
GATTTTTTACAAGATTACAGATTTTACATTAACGCTGATTTCATTGTAGCTCAAAAGCTAATACACTCGGTGAAATGGTGCAATGTCCATGCAAACCAAGTGATTCGAATTGATGGAGGTTACTAGTCTTGTAAACTCCTGATGCGAAGTACTCGAATACAGAAAAGAATATTCAGAGTCTGTTTTGCAAATAGACAGATTCTCATGTCGTGCAATGA
Organism: Sminthurides bifidus; assembly: GCA_009872375.1. Classification (NCBI taxonomy): domain Eukaryota; kingdom Metazoa; phylum Arthropoda; class Collembola; order Symphypleona; family Sminthurididae; genus Sminthurides; species Sminthurides bifidus. Next base: position 15,859 of record VRMD01001639.1, on the reverse strand, counting down.
GAAGTTTCGCTCTAACGCCTCACGGCGTGTAATCCGGCAATTCAAAGAAATAAATACGGCGCTACGAATTTCACAACGCAGTAACGCAAATTCAATCCGGAACATACGGGTTCAAGGTTTAGTGCGTAGCAAATTAGCAAATAGGTTTATCCTTTTACTACATGAAAATGGAGGCGGCATCTTACGGCTTCGCTAATATCTTGTAGGCTTTTAATCTTAAGGATTTTCAAAGTCCAAACGTAGATCGACCTCTTGCAACTGCAGTAGCCATTACGTAAATCCGACGATCTGAAACGATTTGAGCTGACAGGGTAGTTTAAAGATGAGTAATTTTTTTCAAGAGCATGATTTACAAGGTATTATCAGCTATTAATTGACCTCTGAAAAAAATGAGTGCAAGCTACGGCTTCAAGTTGTCCTTTGAAACTGCAAAGTTCGCGAAAAGTCAAAAGCTGTACATGAAAGGATGAAAAATAGAGAAACAAATGCTGAGAAAGGAAACTCTTGCATGATCTGATATGAAGAATTTCTTGAAAGAGCCATTGGGACGAAGTAAACAAGGCGGCAAGTGTGTTTGTGTCATTGATGAGATTTGGCGACTGACTGGCTTGGATTTACGTCTTTGAACTAGAACTATGCCTTGGAGAAAGACCAAGTCGGTAGTCATGTTATTAAAACGCTGTCTCAAGAGATGATTGAATGATACTCTGCTGCTGGGAGGAGGGCGCATAATTTCTAGAGAATCCTTTAAAACCGGAATAACCTGACGGATATGAAGACAGAATTTTGATTTCTCTGTCTGTCCATGTCTCTTGCTCCGAACTACCTCTGAGGGTTTAAGTAACAAGGTTTTTTTGAGCAAAATTGCTGGAGAAGCGATTCATCAAACGGCTGCTTCCCGGCGCTTGTAAGCGAACAGCAGCATGTGGAATGCGATCATGTGCAATTATCCTAGCGGATCCTTAGCTTTCACTACGTTGCGGCTGCTTTACAATAGTGCTGAATATTAGTATCATGCATGACCGGAATGAGATTCCACGATCAAGGCATTCCGATCAAGACATGTGCTTTCGCCATGCTTTACACAAGTCACCACTTCCATCGAGACAAAATCACGAAATCCAGCAAAATCTTTACATTCTTGCCGATCCCTACGTCATGGAAACTGAATGAATCAGTTGCGCAAGTTTGAGGCTGTAGCATTGAGAAAACTAGGACGGAGTAACGATATATAATCCAACCGCAAGCATATCTCTGATTAACCTTTATAATTGAATAAATGAGCTGTTGGTATTATTAAGGATTTGCTTTTGTTCCGCGTTTCGGCGCATGTTAAAACGCTGACACCGGGCAATAAGGAGCCCGAGGCGAATAAAGGAATTTACCGCACTGGTTACTAGCGTGCTTAAGGACTGATGCAGCTGAAATTAAAGAACGATTTGCAAGTAACGATCGGAAGTATAAGCATTAGGGCAAACTGCAAAGCAAACTCCTTTTTGTATCCATGCTAGTTTATGACTTGGTCCTCACGTTTTGCTGATAGGGGAAAATAGCGCAGCTGAATGATGCGAATCTCCTCCGTTATGTAAACGCAAATCCTGATTAGCGTTTCGAAAGCTGAACAGTATGTTTCTGTGTTTGTTACAGGTTTGTTCTGGGAATTCCCAAGGCAATTATCGACAGAGAGTTCGGGTGAAGAGGAAACGCGCTTATTAAGCGCAAGCGAAAAACTTCAATTTGCCTTCCAATTGTATCTTTAACTGTTGGCCCATCGCAGGGAAAGAAAACAGTCAGCATGGACAACCCCGCGTTAGATCTTCAGAATGAGGTAAGGGGTACCAAGATGAAATTTTATTGACGATAATGAATTACTTTAGTTACCACTTTAAAAGTCACTGGTACACACTAATGTCACGAAGCAGACGCCATTCTCTCCATCCCCATGTATGTATACATGTACTATATTCTTCAAGCTTAATTTGCAACCGGAAGATGACAGACAGGTGGAAGGATTAAATTTTTGTGTGTCCAATACTCATGATTGTTCGGATGAGCGTTAAGGGATCGTGTAGAACAAAGGGAAAAGTTAAGTTTGTGGCCCCTGATAAGCTGCAAGATCGAATACAGGTGTCGATACTGTGATGTAAGGAAGATGAGATTGTGGGACACCCATTTCTATGTCAAAGATAGCTCAACCATTGAATATTTTTAGATGATTAACTTGAAATGGCTCCTTATTACCGAAATGGGTTATTTATTTATCAATTTACAGCAGACGAGTCTGATAGAGAGAAGCTGATTGATGATTCTGCAAACAGAGTTATGCAACATTTTTATATGAAAGTTTTCAATCACTTGAATCGTCAGAGGTTCATCTCAAGGTTCCGATCTGATCGGAAGTGGTAGCTAGGTAGGCATATTTCTGTGGACTTTCAGGTATGCCCTTTTTAATATTTCACGTAGCAAGTGCAATCTACAAAGCAATTGACTATTCAGCAACTTCCCCCCTTCAGTTAATTCCGTCCTGGCACTACGATTGCGTAATGACATGTTCGAATCGACAAATGACATGGTCTCGGCAATTTGCTGATCTACAATAAATATTAGGAAAGGTTAAGCCAACGGTCAGTCTCAAGAAGCTGCCAAGAAGGGATAATTTATTGCTTTCGTCGAGTGATGACAGCAATTGCTACATCAGTGTGGTAGAACTTATCTCGCCTCCTTCCTTTGTCTTTAATGCTGTAGGAATAGAAAGTTTTCAATCTGCGTCCAGAGTGATTGAACTGGATCTAAAGTTAATATTTGATGAGCAAAATATTTATTAAAGAGAAATTCATTCTTCTCCATGGTATCAAACTGTCCAGATTTTCCACAACCGCGTGCTTCTTGTCTTTCTAGAACGTATCAAGTGATTGTAAGACCTGTGCTGTGGATAAGCTGAAAGGTCCTAGTAGTGGTGTGCGTGTCCACGTAGGAACACAGTGTACTGGCGAGATGAGGGAGAATAGCAGGAAACAGTTATTTTACCAAATTGACGACAATCCGCCATGGTATCTCACCACCTTTCTCGGATTCCAGGTGAGCAACTTACTTGACTGTGATTTTTTCCAGTGTGTGACCGTCAGTTGTATGTGACGAAGTAAGTTAAGTTGTGCAGCACCTCCATATCATCACAGCGGGTCCAGTTCGACGTCCCAGCTAGGATTTTAAAGCTCTTGCTTCGAGCGAGTTGCCATTGTAGATTCAAGGATCAAAGTATTTGAAATGAAATCAAGTTTGATAAGTGGGTTAGTCCAACATTAAAATGTCTAGCAGCTGCGATCAGATCCTGACTTCAAATGGAGGGAAAAAAGGTCAAGCTTTAGCAAAGCCCTCATGCATGAATGGTGGCCTCGCGTCAACGGAAAGCAATTCCACGTATAGGATGCGTAAATGGCTTCCTCTCTTTGCATATTTGATTGAAGGTAATACAGAAGCAGTGAACGGTAGCGTGAGCAATGATACGGATTTGTTTGGGTTGCTTACGAGACGAGAATTTATTTTGCACTTTGCATAAGTAATTGAGGGTTCACCGAGAGCAAAGATGTGATTATTACACATTTTCTAGGGAAAGGCTCCCAAAGCTAATCCCTACTTTGCTTCTCTGACTCGTTGTGAAGATCAGAGCTTGCCGTGCATGAGCCGGAAGCTTTGCCTTGAAACGAGGCTAATTTTTTAAGACATATGATCCATAAGAAATGACAAATCCATCAATCTAATATTTTATTCCACGTAGTCATCACAAAATGTATGTCGGGACATATGAGTGGATTACGTTGAATGCGACTGATGCTTTAAACTCGTGTTTTCAGCACTACTTGACAGTGGCTGGATCGACCATTTCCGTGCCTTTTCTCTTAACGCCGAAAATGTGCATGGAAGATGACGACCCGGATCGGGCCAACATCATTTCCACCATCATGTTCATTTCTGGGATCGTCACAGTATTGCAAGCAACAGTCGGCTCGCGGCTACCAATTATTCAAGGCAGCAGTTTCTCATTTATCATTCCAGCACTGGCAATTCTTGCTTTACCGGAATGGCAGTGTCCGTCCAAGGAGGCCATCGCTAGTCTTGATCAAGCAGAAAAGACAGAATTGTGGCAAGAGCGAATGCGTGTGATTCAGGGCGCTGTGATTTTATCATCTCTGTTCGAAGTGGTTTTCGGAGCATGTGGTAAGAAGCAAGAGTTGCTGTGTCTTTTCAAAAATGGGGAGATGCTGCAATAACGAAAATTTTTTATGACTGTTGAGTTCCTATTTTACCTAAATGTTGATGGTTCTGATGGAAATATTTTACAGGTGTTGTAGGAACCATTCTCAAATACATCACGCCAATGACCATTGCACCTGCTATCACGCTCATTGGTCTCTCACTTTTCAACGTTGCTTCCCTACATGCAGCTACCAATTGGGGTATTTCAGCTCTGTAAGCATGATTAGAAAACAGTTTTCGAATACTGGGAAGTCTTCATTAGCATCAGATGTTTTTGAATGGCTCCTTGATTTTTTAGGACTATCGTGCTAATCATCTTGTTCTCTCAGTACTTGAGACTGTTTAAAATGCCCGTGCCCTTTACCAAATCAGAGAAAAGGAGCGGTATGAAAACGTACCCTCTCTTTGAAGTGTTTCCTGTAAGTTTCATCAAAGAGTTTATTAGAAGTCGCTTTCCTTCACCTTCAGTTAGCTTAAGACATGGCGTTGCTTGCGATAAGGATCGCCTAATTAATATGTTATTGCATCACAATGGCACCTGATTTGTCAGAGCCATAATGGGTTATATATAAATCTCCTTGATGCCTTTGTATTTGTGTACAGATGCTACTTGCAATGGGAATTTGTTGGATCTTATGCGCAATTCTGACCTACTCATCTGTCCTGCCCGCAGGAAATGCTGCCAGAACTGACATAAAAGCCAGAATAATTGACCAGTCACCATGGTTTCGCATCCCTTATCCATGTAATCCTTACGATTTATGTAGAGAATGAAAAACACACAGCTTAACCGCCTATATTGGAATAAAAAGTTTGTATTGGTTTCAGTCCAATGGGGAGTGCCGACTATTGCCGCCGGAGCCGTGTTGGGAATGTTGTCTGGGGTGATCACTGGCATCATTGAGTCTATCGGTGACTATTTTGCATGTGCCAGAGTCGCAGGTGAGATTTCAGTGTTGATTGGTTCAATAAAATATGCAAATAAAGATCGCTGTTACTGTTAATTCACATTAGTCCAAATCCTGTTAGCTGACATTATACAAACGGAATTCGTTATTTGGCAGGTGCACCTCGCCCTCCCACACATGCCATGAACAGGGGCATTTTCATCGAAGGAGTCGGTTGCGTCCTCGCCGGAATATGGGGGACGGGAAATGGAACTACGTCTTTTAGCGAAAATATTGGTGCAATGAGTGTCACGAACGTGGGATCCAGAAGAGTGATTCAGACAGCTGGAATTCTCATGATCATATTCGGATTAATAGGGAAAGTGGGAGCGGTTTTTATTAGCATTCCAGAACCCATAGTCGGAGGAGTGTTTTGCGTTGTGTTCGGAATTGTCACTGCTGTCGGTCTCTCCAACCTTCAAGGTGTGGACTTGAACTCCTCCAGAAACATTTTCATTATCGGCTTTTCTATTTTCTTCAGCTTGGTAAGTATTTCGACCGATTTGTGCACCAGTAACGGGTGATACCACCAGCGGCTGAGTATATGATGAGGAAAAAGTGCTCATGACAAATCTCTCATCTTATGTGTGCATTTTGCATCCCCTCTGTAGAGTTTATCTAAATGGATGGCGGATCACCCCGGAGCAATATCTATCGGGGTTGAAAGCATCGACCAAGTCCTTCACATTCTCTGCAGTACCAGCATGTTTATCGCGGGGCTACTGGGGTTTGTCCTAGATAACACGATACCAGGTAAGTATGAGACACACTTCCAGAACAAACCGGTAACTGGTGATGGATTTCCTCTTACAGATTTACGATAATGGGCTTCTTGAAACTTTCAGGCACTAACGAGGAGCGTGGGATCAAGTCCGAAGGTGAGCACGCGGAAAGCGACCATGGTAAAAATCTGTCCACTTACGACTTGCCATTTGGAATGGACGCTATCAGACGGTAATTCAGCTTGAATCAGCTTGAACCATTTGTCATATGAATTATTGGCAGTAAAAAATGAAACATGCGACTCCTGAAACAACTTTGACACTACATATTTTTTATCCTTCTGTCTACAGGATTAGGTTCTTCAAGTACCTGCCAATTAGCCCCACATTTCTGACAAAAGAAGGCCAGGAGGCAAGGGAGCTGGAAATGCTAAACAGCAACGGAAGTACAAATAAAGTGTGATCGACTATACACCAACTTGGAAGAAAGAAAGAGCAATACAAGCCACACATCTATACTTTTTTATGCTAACAGATGCTAAGATTAGCTATAGTTCAGGTCTCAGATTTGCGAGTAAGAGGAGTTGGAATGCCAAAAAAGGAAATTAAAAATGACAATCGAGTCTTTCAAGCTCTCATCACCAATAGAGCAATGAATGAAAGTGAACGGATGAATAAATAAAAGGATGACTGTGTTGTAATCATCTATCCTGTCTATGCAGCATATGCATCACTCACGTTTATGATACCAATAATTAATGAGGGTGGAAATTCCACCAACCCATCTTCTATAAACGAGTGAAAGGATGTATATAATTTACGAGCACCTATGAATACAATCGCCGTTATGCAAAACTGTTAGGCTACTGTAGACTTTTTGGTCTCAAAGAAGGTAAATTTGGCTCACCTGAATCGATTTAAGTTTGGAAGAGACTTTGCGGCAGGTCTTGGCCTCTTAATCCCCGGACTCGGTAAAACACCACGACTAGTTTTTAGCAATGACACAGCATGTTTCTCGGTCCTACACACCGAAAGCGAGGTCGCAGGCCTTGAAAAAATTTGACCTCTTTTCCTTGTTTCATCTGTGCCAGATGCAAAACAGTCCTCGGGGTCGGTTACACTCGCATGATACGCACTATGACTGGTTCGGAGAAACTTCTCCTTGTTGCTCGATTTTCCCCCAGTTTTTACACTTTGGTTATTAATCATAGAAGTCAGCTGTTCCAGAGCCCGTTTTAAAATTTTGTATTTCTTCAAATACGAGTTGTAGCTCGCGTTTTCCACCGTTTCGGCCGACATGGGCCGGATATCACTAGAATGCCGTGAGTCTGATTCATCATCGCCGTTATGATCGTCGGTCTCTGAGACACTGAAGGACGACAGGCATTTTTCGGATAGGTCACTTGAAGAATGCCTAGCACGATCTTCCACCCTGGGCTTACTTTTGAGCAAGTTAGGCTTTCGGTAGGACTTCGAAGCAATGCTGCTGATCGCCTCCTGATCACTGATTTCTGCCACGTCAGGTAAAACGGATCGAAATTTGTGCTTGAGCCGGACCGGGTGAGGTACGGATGAGACCAGTGGTAAGGGATGATCGTCGTACAGTTGGTCCGGCTGGATGATGTTGGCTTGTGGTCGGAATAAACGTTTTGCCATTTGAACTGTGGCACGGTTTGCGAGGATGCCATGCAGAAAGTAGTTGCGGTGGCGGGAAGCTAGGCGAAATAATTGCAATTATATGTACGAGAGACAAGAAGAGATGACTCGGTGCGGTGTGACGGACGTTCGGCGTGCACGGCGGCTGGAGAGGTTATGTGCTCGGGATAATTTGTTGAGTGGGTTGGTGTGAAGACAGCCCGGGCTTGATTCGTATCAGATGATGGGCTGATGACGACTGGCTGTGAAATATATTAAGGGAAAGATGTGAGACTGATCTCGTGACAGTATCAAGTTGCTGCTTCTCCTTAGTGAAAGGAAGTTTAAAAAAACTTAACTTGTTGACATTTCCTTTGTGGAGCGAAGCAGAGTCGGGAACTTGTGGACAACGTGATGCGACAACCTGTTGATGAGAAGTAAAGAAGAAAGACGACTTTTGAAAGTTATCTCGACATGTCCCGAAACCGTTCCTGCTGCTGCCAGCTTACTTTTGCCCTTATGTAATTACTTTGAGCTGTAGAACAAGGGCCAGTCGAGTGGGTGACACGTTTTAATTTAATCTTGTACTTGGATGCGAAGTAAGAGAATATACACACAGCCAGTGTTTAGTGTTCTGCCGTGCAGTGTAGTCGCTTTTTATTCATTCGTACGTGCTTATAACGCTACAGGTTTTTCAGCCCTGCTTGCTTCTTCATGCATAAACGGCTAAATGCAAATCCATCGTATTCACCCCGTCTGTTAAGTGGCCGACGAAAAACGAGCTTATCATCAACTGGATTTACGTCCCATGAGAAAAGAGGAAGGAAAGAATAGTTTGTCGTTGCTATTTCCTCGGGATGTAGTGCGAATGTTTACGATTCCATTCTCTGCTAGAATTCTTCTTCCTTGAAACCTTTGTCACAGGCTCGATCTGAGCGTCCAAAGGATCAAATAATCCTTAATTCCTTCTCGACTCAGTGGCCACAAAAAACGCACTGTTCTCTGTTAGCGTTCCCGTTTTCAAAAACGGCTTTTATCTCCCTACAAATGAGCGACACCTCACACTGCTCGTGCAATTCACCTCAGCGGTGATCAACTCACTTTTATTCTTCTTCCTCACTTCAGGAGACTTGTTCCAGCTAATGAGTCTAACACCCTACAAACAATTCAGTCAAACATAATGACAACCTTCGCTAAGGGATACCGATGAAAGTTTTCGTTTCTGGTAGACATTACCCTAAATAGTTGGGCCAATGCCCTGCAACACGTCCTCTTAAGAAATTGAAATACCCCCAACATGATGTTTGCACATTATAGTTCTGCTGCCTGTCATAATGTTACGTAGAGGAATTATTTCATTGCTGACGAACTCATATGAACTTACCTGTGATCTTGTAGATAATTTCATGAGCATTTGAGGTGATGTCTATCTTCAAGGAAAGCAATTTAAACGTTTAGAATTCCAGGGCAACCCTTTGAAAAACGGTCTGCATTTACCCTTACGGAATAAGAGTATACGATCTTATACCAAGCACAGATATTCTCAACTGTTTACATGCGTTTGTGATACTGCCGGTATGCGCGTGTACCATTTCATCTGAAGCACGTGCTGTGATTCAAATCATCTGGGTGGCTTTTGTCAGTGTTACGTAAAATTGTAAACACACGGGAGGTTTTGCGGTTTAGTAGTTGACAGTGCGAGTTAATTGAAGTTTTAGTTTTTACAGAATTAAATGCATTTATAGCGGTATTAAATAAGATACTGCGTGGCAGTAGTTGGCTTCTCAAGGAAAAGTTAAAGCAGGTCGTTGAAGTTTGCAATTAGTGTTACTGCCATCCTTCCTTTGTTACCTGGGTTCCATTCCGCTATGAACAAGCTACTGCGTTCAGCTGCAACATTGCAGAAGACATGCAGGAAGACCACATCTGTGAGTGTGACCAATCGTCGGTACACAAAAAGTGCCTCAACGGGCGAAGAAACGGCGACTGTGGCAAATGCCTCTGACGAACACTATGACATAGTAATTGCCGGCGGTGGTTTAGTTGGGGGGACGTGTGCTGTAGCTTTAGGTGGGTTGCGTTTCTGCATTCGCTTGATTATTGATACGATGCATAAAATTAAATGCTTCGACTTTTTAATTTTCAGGTCATTCACCAGTTTTGGCCAATCAGAAAATCCTCATGTTGGAGCCGTCAAAGTCATTTTTTAGCTCAGCACCTCCCTCTGGACCGACAGAAAATTCTTCTGTACCATATAGTAACCGGGTTTACGCAATCTCACCTGGTTCTAAGAAATTTTTTGACAATTTATGCTTGTGGGAAGACGTGTGGAGATCTCAAGATGTGGTAGCACTGCAGGTAAGCATCATTACCTGCCTTCGATGGGTTTCTTCACAAGAATAGGCTAACTGCCAGCTACATTGAATGCAGTAATTTGTAAAACTGCCTTTTAGGTCTGGGACGCCATTTCTGATGCGAAACTAACCATTAGCAATCCAGACTATGAAACAGTGTGTCACATTGTTGAAAGCCCAGTTCTGTCTTATGCTGTTGAAAAAGGACTTTCCAGGGTAAGACTCTTTTCTAGAGATTGCAAACAGGTCCAAAAAGTTGTACCAGTAGCCAAACCTGTAGAAGTTTTTTATTGCGTCAAGTCGGCATTCTATCATGCTGAACTGTCAGACGACTCCACGTAAAAAGTGAAGCCATTCAAGTACCCATGTGCGAGTGCTCTGTAATTTTAGACCCAGGTCCAGGGATTACCAGTTTGTATCTGGACCTGTTGCCATCTTTACTCTTTTCGCAGAATTTTGATATCAATGACGTATTGATACTGTTGTACAGTATTAGCTGAGCGTCTTTAGCTATGTGGGTTGAATTTTTTAGACAGAAAACGTTACTGTCAAGTTTGGAACCAGTTTAGAAGACTTTCTTGTTCCCAAAGCATCTCTCTCAAACGAAAACGCAGTCTTGAAGCTATCCGATGGAAAACAAATCAGCACCAAATTGCTAGTAAGTAGTTAACACTGATGATTTGTCTGTTTAGAAATTATAACGATCTTCGATTTTCACATAGATAAGCAATTATATGTACGTGATCACAGATCGGTGCGGATGGGTATAATTCACGAGTGAGGAAAATAATACAAGCACCTTACTTGAGCGGATCTTACGATAGGATAGCGATTGTGGCTACGCTAAGACTAATCGAGGTACGTGCAAAGTATGCAACTGAGAGTAAGAGTTACTGGGATGACTTACATGTTTTGTGGCTTGCGCAGAATACGGACAACAATATGGCTTGGCAGCGATTTCTTCCTACGGGAGGGCCCATTGCTGTGCTACCGGTAAAATATTATCCAAATTTCAGCAAGAAATCACTAATTTATTTCATTTAACCGTTTTTGCAACAAAGTGTCACTATTTTGTGAATCCAGCTTTCGTCAGAATACAGCTCATTAGTTTGGAGTACGACTGTAGACCGTGGTAGGCATCTGATGCAGTTGTCAGACATAGAATTTATTGATGAGGTCAATTCAGCTTTAGTAAGTATGATTTCGCAGAGTTTGATAAACATTTTGAATTGCTCCTCCGTTGCTTCATTTCATCATTTCTACAATATTAAGTGATTGTGATGAATTAATTCATTAAATCTGTTGTATTTCAGTGGAAGGAATATCCTCGCTCAGAATTTATTGACATGTCCTTATCCTTTTTTCGTAATATTGTTCCAAAAGAAAGTAGAATGCTACCACCTTCGTTCTCAGAGGTAACACAAAACTCTAGAGCTACTTTCCCCTTAGGTTACGGCCATTCTGCATTCTACGTTCATCGCAGAGTAGCCCTGATTGGGTAAGTTTTAGCTACTCAAATACTTTAAAATAAGAAAGCGTTGATCTCTATTATTATAAGCCTCTTGATCATTTTTGCAGAGATGCAGCTCATAGAGTTCATCCTTTAGGGGGCCAGGGGTTGAATCTAGGTATTGGAGATGTTTCAGCTCTAGTCAGTACAATAGAGAATTCCGTTAGACTTGGAGAAAACATTGGTAAGCTGCTTATCTTATCTGTTTTTATAGCGATTATCGTGCAAAAAGTTAAAGTGGTGTTTTGAAATAGATGAATCTGAACATGATTGAATTTTCGTTACTTTCTACCACATAGTCTGAAAATTGCAGGATCCTTGGAAAGACTTAAGAAATACGAAACGTCAAGGCAGAGACACAATGTCGTAGTACAGTCAGGACTTGACGCTTTGCATCGAATTTACAGCTTTCAGTTCGCTCCAATTGTTTTGGCAAGATCTCTTGGCTTAACTGCGTTCGATCGCATTGGTAGTCTAAAAGTACGAGCAAGATGTCCGAGTAAATTTCGGAAAAAGATGTCGGGAAAGTTGTAAATATCGATATTTTGTGTGTTTTAGAAACTGGCCATGTCTCAAGCTGCCGCCTGACGTGATGAATTCCATCTTTGGATACCTAACGATCGTGAACAACTTTAGCAAGATTTTAAGTCGAGGGTGTAGCTTTTAAGCGAGTAGCTGCTTTCAATACGAGTGTTTCTGAAGACGTGCATCCCGACTCCAGGTCTTGAAAATCTACTCTCTTGATTACTCTATACGCTGTAGCAAGATTCTCGCCTTCATGGATTAGGTGGACAAGAATAAAGTGAACAAATCCAATGGTCGATGACTGTTTTAGTGTAAAATTGATTTTAATACTGGCAGGATTACACGGGGTATTGCGACACGTTTTCTGCTACTCTGTTACCGAAGCCATCTATTTCATTTGGGTTTCTCTGGTATCAATTAAAAATTTCACGTCATGCGAACGTATGACAACACGTTGTCTCCTAGGCTACTAATGAACACGATTTAAGTGAACTAGTACATTAATGTGTATGATAAAAATGCGTCACAACTATATTATGACTTCGCAGTGAGGTAAACAAGGTTAGTACACATCCTGTGCGAGGCACTAGAGGTTATTGGTAAGGTTAATTTCGTTCAAAGGCACATTTAGCTCAAACTTTCTAATTATCAATAACCCGGTCAGTTGCTAAGGCCTCAAATCCAGCTAATAAAGCACTTTTAGAGAGTGTAGCTCCATTATTTCCATTCATTCTCTTTCCCTTGTTATCCGAAGTTTTTGTACTTTGCGAACAGATTGTACAAGACCCTGAGTGTTGATTTCAAATCCAGATTGACGATATCTGTGAGAATTTATATTTTAGATTCTTTGAATTTTAATGATTCCATGCCATAATTTACTGTTATTGTGTTATCTCGGATGACTCACCTTCCGGTCGTGCTTTTGGTTTTGACAACCCGGCATCTTGCATCAATTCAAACGCGAAAGCAACGTTGAAGACTTTCTGCTCAAAATCTGATGGTGTCGAATGGAAATCACACAATGGCACAAAGTATCCCTCCAACAACCCCATTAGAATTATGAGGTAAACACCATCATGAAACTGGGTCTCTATCTCCGTCACGTCAAAGTTGACTTTGTTCAAGTGCTTATTAACGAAGGTGATGAGGCTCTACACTCCATTGAAAATTTTCATATCATTGAAATGAAATGAGACGTGCGTCAAATATTCTGCATTCTCTCTTTCCGACTTACCTTCTTGACAACTTGAAGCTTATCAGGTGCATGATCCAGTAACGCATCAAATGCATCACGCTCACACCTCATTCCGAATTCACCGTAAGTCGATGTAATTTCTTCAGCAACTCGTCGATACTCCAGCTTGCCGTTCCGTTTCTAGCGGGTCAAGATAGTTAAACTACTGTTATAGCAACGTCTGAAAACTATTGCGGACTCCGCTATCACAACCGGGTATTACCAAAATAAGAAACTCACCTTGACAACCACGGTATCCACAACAACGTTCTCTGGCAATCGCAAAGGAGCTCGGAAATGCCGCGCAAGGTGAACAAGTAAGTATAGCATTGCCACTAAATTCTTTGAATGAATGGCATCAACAGTCCACTTCTGACCAGCCCACCGCTGCTGCCCCTAAAACACGGCTTGCAGCTGCCAATACAACTCGCAGCTTGTGCCGTTGACCTTCCTCAGATTGGGATACTTCTGATACCTCCAGTTTTTCACCAGTGAGAGTTTCTGAGTAATACAGAATAGATTGGATTCATCTAAAACTGTTAGTGCAGCCTGCCTCTATGAACCCTTGATTCAAAACGTATATGCTTCCACGCAGAAGATAGAAATTCAATAGGATTCTAAACAAATGATTTTTCACTGACCAAGTAATTTTTGCAAAATTTGTCCGTCGTACAAGTCGTCTTCCAAATCCTTAACAATTATTCTTTGGTTTGCGAGCTCATCATTAATCCAATCAACCATCATGGCTACCAAAGCCTTCAGTTTTGGATCGCTCAGTGACCTCCGTTCAATCAAGCTCCTTTCCTCGCCTTCAGCTGCGAAGAAACCATTTGAAGTGCTCCCAGTTAATATTTTTATTCAAAAGAACCTTTTCATGGTAACTCAGCTGTACAACATCTAGTTAATCATCTTATTTACCCAAGTTGTAGTCTTCTGGCGACACCTCGAATTGCGTTGGACTTCCAGGTGAGTCAATGGCATTCTTACCCTCCTGTTCGAACTCCTGGACTGTAAAACAAAAAAAACTCGGCTAACAAACATTTTGTCACAGCATTAAAGATACCATGACTGAAACCACTGGAAAGCAATTAAGATGTAGAATTTTGCATCCCATTCACCTTCCTTAATCCTCTTCTTGCGTCCTAAAGTTCCAATTTTCTCCCAAATGGAATCTTCATCCTTTTTAGGCGTGACTGGCCTGGGAGATTTTGCCCTTCCACTCATAATTATCTAGTCCTGGAAATTCCACTTGAGAAAATTCCAATTCCACCACTTTCAATCAGCACATTGAACTACAATTCCAAAATTCATATAGGAGTTAGCCGAAGTTTCATGGAGAATGACAGATTTAACTTTTGGAAGGCGATAACGTGCAGCATTGAGGAGGGAAGCAGGTCATTGCATTGCAATTGCAACCAAAATCTTATTTTACGTGGGTGTTCGTGGGTGTGATTAGTGAAAGCTCATCTCTTGCATTGAGCACTGTGAATTGGGTTCGGCATTGGCGAATTTGGTCCTATGGCCTATATGTAACATAGATTCCTTGGAGCAGAAGGGCCATGCATCCTCATCGACTGTCCTTGTGAACCCTCCCCCCCGTATACATTGTGGTGAACGTTGATGCGTTTCATCATTTAAATAATTGTTCACTACAAGATCAATTAACCCATTGTTATTTTCAGATATTCATTAGCATCCTGACCTGGAGACGGATCGTAACTTTGAAGATTAATTAGGGTATAAGGATATCTCTCCGACGTCCGATATCCAGGACCAATTGTTGCATGGCTGGTTTATGCCTGGAGAATGGAGTCTTGTTGCAGCTGATATATCTGACTCAAATAAAAAAAGAGAAGCAGAAATGTAATTAGTGATGGCATCACCTGAACCCTAATTCCAGAGTCACAGGAATTGCAGTGGCAATACTTGAAGCAAGTGCATGAGTAAAGTTATGTTTGCGATTTGCATTTAGCGTTTGACTATTTGACTGATTGCTGCAGATAAGAGTTGAACCTTGCTTTACTTTCGAGTTCATAATCATTTTAATCAGCAGTAGGAGTTGCCAGGGGGGCGGGTCACATCTGTTAAAAGATATTTGACACGGGTGCCTTTTCCTAAGGATAATTGCACAGAAAAACAAGATCGCAGCTGGGAAACAAGCAGCGTAAGAAAAACAGCTAGCAACAACCCTCTGCTGTCAGCTTATATGTAGCGGTGGAATTGTCATTTTTTTTTATTACAGTTTAAACAATTGCGTCGGTTCACAGCGATGTTTTCGTGGACCATTGTGGCAGCTATTGTGCCACTTGCACATATCGTTTTTCGTCAAGTTAGTTTACGGCTTCCAATCTCTACGTTACATGTGAAAAAAGTCTAGAAGTTGGAAGTACAGAGCAGAATGGAATGGATCGAACATATAAATCCTTTTTGTGGTGTAGCACGGAAAGCTCTCGATCCATAAACATCCTATAGTAAGTATGTAGCAAGCAGTGCAAAGCATGGCAAAGATTAAGGGGACGATGCAATAAACACATAAAATGGTACTGATGAGGTGAAAGAAGAAGGAGCAGGCGAGCTGCCGTTCCTATATAACCTGTGCGACTGCAGATTATTAATCCTTTTCCTTTCCATCGCGGCTTGAGCTCTTCTTGGCTCTACGTGCATGACGGTACACGGTC
>VRMD01001638.1:0-16082 GCA_009872375.1 Sminthurides bifidus | reverse complement strand
TTGTGGTGGCTAAAAGTGGAGAGATTTCTTTGAAACACTCCTAATTAAAAATCTTCCTCCGGGCAGTTTCACTATATCATTGAAATTACAGCAACAGACTTTTCTGCTTTCGACAACCCTTCATGTAACTTTTCCAACTTTTTCGTCCTGAATGCTAAACCGGAATTCCCTCGACCAAAGCAAACGTCATTGTGGGGTGGGGGGTCTCCATTCTATTATTGATCCGTGTCGTAATTGTCACTGAGATTTTTTCCCGACTTGTGAGTTGAATAACGTGTAGCTGGGTTACATGAAATTGTGCTGCTCGTGAGTGGAAATTTGCGTGCCATGAAGTTATGAGGTTTGAGCAAAGAAAGGAAAGGGCACCTAGATGAACTCCATCATCTTATGTGGCCCCTGGTGAACTAGTTTGATAATTTTTTTTATTTTTTTTGCTAGTCATCTCTCTTATCTCTTGAGGAGGTTAGTTGAGAAAGTTTCCCCCAGTTAGACGAGCATGCGATCGCTTAGAGTTATTTCCCGCTTGAGCCATCAAATCCTGCTTTCACCCATACATTCACTTGGAAAGAAAACAGTCTGTGAAGACTGTATCGTTCCCACGAAGAGCGCATTTCCGCAAAAACTCAAGTTTTGGCCCTGACTATGTCAGCAGTTAGCCATTCGTCTGCCATTAAGTTGTGAACAACAAAGTTTTTATCTGATGTGTATGCTGTTCTCAGAAGACATGACGGACTCGCCAGTCTGACGATCTAATTGCAGCTTGGGGCAACATGCGGGTCTAAAGATTGACACAAACACACTGCAGTGCTGCAACTTCTGGTTGATAAAGTTGAGTCCTGGCATGTCTGTAATTTTAATAGTTGCCTTGTATCTGACTTTGTGGATACGAGGCATGCATTATCTAAGCTCCTGGCGGCTCATTATGAACTTGAATTATTCTGCTGCATCGTCCGACGTTAGGATTGAACAAACAGTCTTTTCATTGTTTGAGTCAAGTTTGCAACTACTGCAGTTTCGATTCTGGATTAGCCCTACATCCTTCATATGGCCTTGCTTTCCTCCCCTTATGCAAGGGGTCATGCAAGGTTCACTCGCCATTCCTGGAATCGTGTCCTCCATTACAAGAGCAACAATGGTTTGTCAGGCTGATCTCAAGCTCTGCATCTTTGAATCCGTTATATAGCCCTCATATATTTTTAGTTTTTATGTTATTGTGATAAGTGGAATTTGATATGGCCAGTTCAGAGCTGTTATTTGCAAGAAATTCACCTGAACTTTGTTGCTGTGACACCATCCACCTTTCCCCGGTTACGGCTGGACGACGGAAGATAAAAGGAACAGCAGAGCAGAGTTGCCTGCTTGAAACTGTGATTTCTGAGAAGACCAGCAATCTGACATCAACACTAGCCTTCACTTAATGCGGTAACTCAGCCGTGGCACGACTTGATTATAGAACATATGGCTAGAGGCAACAGAGGTTTTAGCGACCAAAATCAGAAACAGTGGGATCTTATCCCTCTTGTTCTTGGGATTTTGAATAGAGTTTTTCCGAATTAAATTCGATCCCGTCGCTTGCAAGCATCCATACGGACGGCTATTTATTTATTTCTCTGTTTCTGGAGGCCATTTGAAGTTGTCTAGTATAAAGTATATAGGGAATAAATTTGTTTTCCGCAATTTCACCAACACTTTCAAAGATTTACGTCAAGATCAGGCCTGGTCTAAAATGCTATTGTTTCCTTTATTTCCCTGTTTCGAGTAAAATTTTCCCTCAAGCACGGCAGTCAGTTTAGGTCTGGCATGTTTCCGTGCTTGGCTTTCGTGCCAGTACCCCCTAAAGCTTTAGTTGGTTTTTGGTATGAAATTGAGCTGCTCTCCTCCATCGTGTAAATTTTCTATGCATTACATTTCCGCTTCAGCTAAATCATTTGGATGAAATAGAAAATTGGCGATGCTTTTGTTTTCACTTGGCCTCCCTTCACAGAGACCATCATGCTCTGCCGTTCCTCCTTTTTTTGAAGATGGATCATGGGCAGAAGGGAAGGAATTTCCTTTCCGAGTGAAACCTGACTGCGTGTAAATCAACACCACTCAGAGTTTCATCATACTCGCATTTGAATATTAAATCAGTAGCTCATTTATCACTGGTATCTGGAATGAAATCGAGCTGTATCTCTCTTCAAAGTTCCTCGTCAGTTGGCCAACACATAAAATTTCATTTGTTTCCCATCTTATTTCCTTAAGTTTTGACAATTTTAAACCTTAAATTTTGGGCTACTTCCAAACTTTTACCCGAGCCTTCATTTCATAACAACCACACGGTACATCTGATGATGAAATTCTTTATATTTTGAGTGTCAGGAGGAGTTTGTAGCATCCGTAAAGAATTTTCACGCTTTCTTTTCACACTGGCGGTGGTGTTACACTCGGGTGCCAAGGCGAAACGACATATTCATATGAATTGCCAGCCTTTAATTCAAAAGTTTATTGTGAGATGTTTATGCAAGATGCATAAAATGTACACAAGTTTCAAAACTTTCACCAAGCTTTCTACTTGTCAACCCAAGGAGGCATGTACACTGCTTTTGCATTCCCACTTTTCAGACCACATTTATTAACCATGCCTTTTTACCTTTGATAAAGACGGATGAAGATGAAGGGATCCAAGGTAGAATACATGCCTGGCTGAGCAGTAGGGCAAATGTATCAGGGGAAATATTCTTTTCACGTGACTAACTGCTTTAAGAGAATGTAAGTGACTTACTCTTCTGCAAACGTTTTTGGCTTTGGGAATTCACGCGTGGAGCAACTCCAGTCACTTCCCTCTGTCTCGCTTGTTGCGTGTAAGTGTGTATAGAATGCAGCGGAAAGTGGAAAGCTTTATTGAAAGAGGAATTTGCACACGGCTTGCTTCAAAAGCTGTAGTGCTAGTGTTTTATCACAAGGACACAACAGTACATTCACTGTAAGTCAGCATAGTCATCACATAAGGTATGGGAAGAAATGGTGAAAATTCTTCCTTGAAAGTTGTCATCTACCTTTCCACCGCCATGTCTGGCTGATTGGCTTAATTAAGATTAATGTACGTTAGGCACAGCGTTCTCTAATTTGGTCTGCATTAAAAGTGTATACAAACTTTCACCCGCTTTCACTTTACATACTTTTGAAAAGAGCTCCATTCGTCCCAACTTCCAGCCATTTTAATGAAGGCAACACTCTGGGGGAAAGGTTGTGCTTTTTTATTTTTTCAACTAATCCGGTCAAACGTTTGCCAGTGAAAGTAATACGTGCATAGCTGGCTTTAAATGATGTACGCACGCTTACTTTACTTTTACTCCCCTTACAGTATTGAGCGTGACTACTTACGTCTCCTGTAAGTGAAATTACAGCCTCTGCGTTTTAGGCAACAGCATTGCGTATGTTGTGATAAGCTCGAGTTACGTACGTTTCATTTGATCAGGCTGATTTTTTCCCCTCGTAGACAATTAATAACTAAAGGAGAGGAAGTAAATGAACTCTTGGCATGAAACGGCTATATAATGTTCGCAAAGGAATTACAAGCAATCAAAATCTCATTAACGTGCAACTTACTGTAAGTCTTGAGTTCCGCCAAAGACGCATTGTTCGCTGGGTACGGCTTGTTCGGTGATGATGGTTTGGCAATTGGCCGAGGAGTTGCATTTGCAGGCACATGGAGTCGGGCTCTTTTCATTGGCGGAACCAGTCTTGGTGTAGGGAAACCAACCTGTGCGTAGTAACTGAAAAAGAAATACTTTCTTTCATTTGCGGCTTCGACAAATCCATGACTAGATCCGTACCACTTTGTTCCACGCCATATCTCTCTGATCCAATGCCTATCTTAAACGAGGATGTGGTTTCTCTATTGTTCTTAGCGTCGACATTTTGTAGTCAAAAACACGTATGGAGCAGATCCAGGCAGTTTTTAAGGGGAATCCAACATGTCATGAAGTCCTTTTGCAAGGCTAACGATTACATGTACCGGGAACCTTTAACACGGACAATCGAAGACCTTATAGCTGAAAGTATCATAACTCGGACTAGGCTGAGACTGGTTCAATAAACTGTCAACTCGAATCACCAATCCCCAAGGAAAATAAATATGAACGTTGCTTGAGTACTTGGGGAAAAGGCCAAGCTACGTGGGTGAGTTCGTAATGGCTTCGTCAACCTGGATCAGCTCTGGGAGAATGGGAGACTCTCAGTCTAACAACAAGTTGTGGAGCCTGATATCATACAGCAGGAGTTCATAACCTGTCGTCGTTTTTGCTTGACTTAACCCTTTCTCTTGTAATCTGCTGCTGGTGTGAGCACTGACGAGTCTTTCAATTTCGAAATGGTTGGTGGACCGGAAGGCTCTACCAAGTGTAAAATTGGCTGTGGGCAAATGACATGTGAATCGGAGTGAAACTGCATCAGCGATACTAATGTTCCATACCTGTCGTAGTAGTAATCCCTGCAACAAAATAACAAACAAAAGAACAAGATTAGAGTCTAGTAGATTCTCATTTCGTTCAAATTTACGGTTACTGGTTGCCATGAAGTTGTTTCATAGACGCAGAATTTGTGATTTGGCATCCTCACATATACTATGGAGCTTTTCAATGTTAACTTAAACATGTATAGACAGACCTCGTCAGTCATCGTTAAGAGGATAACATGCAAAGTTAGTGTCTCACCAGTCGTTGCCGGTTTTGGCCATGTTTTGCCGTTTCCTCCCAGTTTGATGGGCTTTTGGCTCAGCTACCATGTTGATCATCTGAAAAGAAAGTTTCAAAAGTATTAGAAAACGTTCATGAATAAACAATGCTGCTTCCGTCTCCTTCCAGTCATGCTGAAACATTGCTTGAAACCTTTCGTCTGTTATTCCTGAAAATGGGGCAGTTACCATATGCAGCTTGATAGTACACTCGATCTAGGAGTTAAAATTGTGAGTGGCATCTTCCTTCGAACGATTGATTGAAATGAACACCAGAATGCTAATTAACAACCGGCAACGCCAGTAGTAAAGCTAGCTGCCTTTGCATGTACGGACTGCATGCCTGGAAGATAATGCTCAGTCGGGAAAATTTTCTCCAGGACATGAACCGAACTAAAATGATTGGTATGTAATCTGATATAAATACACATAGAGCTGGCCAAGATGGGCGTTTAATTTCCGTAATGAGATGGGGATTACGTGCCCTAATCGACATGTCAGAAGGAATCCAGCGCATGACGGATAACATGTCTGCACTTAAGACGTGTTCGGCGGACGCGTTGTTACAGTTTGCTCAAGAAGTTACTTTGGAAAATTGGTGCTGACGTAAATGAAACAGGCAAGCTTTTCTCTGCATGCAGACAAAGAGAGCGGGCGAATCGGAAACTAAATTGCTTCTCTCACCGAGAGATCAGAATAAGATATGTGTGGACGGAAGAATATTTTCAATGTTCCAGTGGGTACATGGCATTTCCAAGGGATTTCAGCGACTTATCTCATAACGTTATGACGTAAAAAAGCAGGACTGCGTACCAGCTATCCGGCACAGCGTTGCCATAGGAACTTGCAAACCCTGCGGAAAGACTTGGCTGAATTTCAAAGATCTCTTTCATAAAAGAGAAGTAGCAAATTGAAGAGCCTCAAGGAGGAAACGATAGGTTTTATAAATGCCTTTGAAAAACTGCAATAAAGTTTAAGGAAGGGCGGTAAACGCCGAGCAAGTGGAGTCATTAAACAGATAATGGACAGCGAGCAAACATTTTGCCTTGTGCCGAAGCCATTATTGCTGGCATTCTGTGTATGATCGTTTCACAAAACTTTTCCTAGCGTCTCCCATCAAAAATAACTGACTGGAAAAATAGTACATAAAAATCCTACTTTATTTGCGTATTACAAGTTAGTATTCACTGTTTACCCTTCCCCGCATTCAAAGATCAATCTTGATTCAGTCTTTGCTTAGCCACCGCACTGCTTCATTGCCCAGTAGTGAGGCAGACTCATGTTCCCCTTCCGCAACTTGAATGGTATATCAGTGTCCGATCTTATCTAACTGTATTCCACAGGGAAATAGTTGTACATTAGTTCCATAACTCGTCCTTTATCCATTCTGTCCGCCCATGCGATAAAAATGTCATAAGCATGCAGCAACTTAATTGTGACTATTTCCCCGTATCAAAGGTCACCTTCCAGGCCTTTCTACTCAGTATAATTAATTGTGTCGCTTGAAAGTAACTTGTAGTGACAAAGGATTTCGTTGCCTGGGGCAACCAGTTTCATTCATCTTGTACATGTGACTGCGTCTACATGTTCCATCCTCAGCTCTCGACGTCCTTGTCAACGAGAAATTTTGCGTTTTTCAACAGGACTATATACAAGCTAGCTTTAAGCCTCCTCACTTTAAGGGAAAGCTCTCTCAGAGAATAAATCTCTCTCTCAGCCTCCCTGCATCCGTCGAATTTAAAAAGATCACATGACTATACAGTCTGGAGCGTTTCACACGAAGACGGAAACGGATTGTTCTCCGTACTTGTTCCTTTCCTTTGATCACTGCTCCCCTGCAAGAATCCTTTGGAAGGCTGGAGGCAAGTTGTACATTCGGATCTCGTTTTCTATTATAGAGCGTGTCTTTTCTTTTAATAATTCACCTACTCCACCTTCCCTCACGATACGTCATGAAGCTTGAAAAGGAGTGGATACGACGACGACGACATACGAGCTCACTCTCAGGAGCAAAGTAAATTTTTTCAGGCGACAATGCACAAAGAAAACAAAATGTTCATCTAAGGGGATAATTCTACCTTTGTATTTCTTTTGCGGTGACAATGGCGATTGTAGCTAGCTCTAACTTCCTCTGTAGATGCATCTCTTTGTTGTTTCAAAGAAAGTTTGCAGCCAGAGTTGCTAACTTTCCCCCTTGTCAGGCTCCCGGAATAAGCGTCTGACTCCGTTGATGAAACGTCAAAAGAGGCTACAAGTGCTGAACAATATTGCTTCACACTTTTGCAGAGGATTTAAGGGATTAAAGGGAAGGAGTCCTCTCACTTGGTGCATTAATACTGGATTGTCAGTGAAGTCAAAAATTCTCTAACTCTCTTCTTTAATCATCCGTATGCGCTACTGAAATTTTTTATATGATACTCAAGATCTATTGTTAAAGTAGTCCGAGCATGCTCTGTCTGCAGGAAGATCCATTACTTCAGCTTTATTTGTTTCAAAGAAGGTGAGCGGAATGATGATACATCAACAGTATGGATTGTTTCTGAATTTTCAGCTCAAGTATGTTTCTTCTCTCTGAATTCTTGAGACGAAACTGGTTTCCCAAACCTAAGAAACACCTCCTTCTCTCAAGCTTCAATAGCTATTACATGTTCGGAAAGTTTTTAAATACGCATTTCTATGACTCATATCAAACGAAGAAGCTGTCATTATCTGAGACATGGAAGAATGCAGTGATCTCGCAGAATTTCATGTAATAGCCACAGCTACAGATAAGCTACAAGATTTAAGCTGGCATAGAATTATAATCAATACCGTAGGATGAAACTAATGTAGGACCTATGCCTATATTTTGTGGACTGGAGACGTGGAAATTTCGCAAAGTTTGTGACATCAACTTACCTAAAGTCTGGCCCCACAGTAGTCGTCCATCTTCTCCGAGGCAGGCGCTCCGGGCATCGAAAGGGTTGGTGAATTGAATGAATGCGTATCCTTTATGCATTGAAATTCCTGCAATAAAGAAGAAAAGAGCAATGTAAGCATCCTTTTTTATTTGTTGCAAACTCGCGAACAATTCCTCTGATTAAAATCACACACCGGTTAGGAAGGGAGGGATAGGAAGTGATGCTGCGGCATGTTTGTTCAGGAATGGCGATGGGATCTTCGTCCGCCATATTTTAAGATAAAAAGTCTGCTAAGGATTTTCCCCTCGTTCCTTTTCACCATGTAACCCTTGCAATGTATCTCGTCATTGTATCTATTTGAAGGATCGGCTTTATCGATGTTGTGTGTAAACAGTATGGCGACATCCGCTCTCTTTGGAAATTGCTAAGCCGCCTTCCTTTTGCTTGTCCTTCCGGTGCGTAGCTTCACTGCTAGACGTTTTTTTCTGAAGAGGCATGTGAATTGATTGCATCCCATTTATCCGCGTCACGCCCTTAAGTAAGGAAAAAGCTCGGCTTGGATCCTGATAACGGTGTGTTGATGGAACGCGGGTTTGTGTACGAGCACAGGAGCTGACATTCTATCCCCTTATCCCTTCGCACATTTACACTTTGGACCATTTTAAGGAATTTTGACAAGTGAGACCTATTAGTAAATCAGAGGCTGCAAATTTCAACTGAGTGAAGCCACATGCTCCCTAAAACGAGTCATAATCTGTGTTCTAGGCCTCACAAATGACGTTCAGTGGACTATTTTAAGCAGCCACGACGGGCATTTATGGTCCATAGCTTTGTACCAAGAGAGATTAGTGTATGAACTGGAGGGTTCTCATCATTCTTGACTTATGAGACAGGTCCTTATTACGCTGCTACTGAAGGAGCAGGTGTGCGAAGGCGGTTACGATTATGACATAGCATTCAGCTTACATTCCGCTAATTGCCTTAGCCATAACAACTTATTAGGCAGAGTTATCTGTCTCACCGAAAAGAGGATAGCATTTTCCGTGGGTTACAGCTTCAAGGATGGAATCGTAACAATTTCGCCAGGTGGTCAGTGTTCGTAAAACTTTCAAAATGAGCTCAAACTGCTAATAAACTTGCAGTCATGTAAAAACCCAAGTTTTGCGACTTAATGGTCCCCGTGAAGGATCATGTGATCAGTTAGTCTAAGACATGGTTCGGTTACAGGACTGAAAGGGAAATTAGGAAGAGAGCGTATGTTCTCCACAATAGGGTTAATTCCACAACTGGTATTCGGAGTATCTAAAATGAATCACGCTGAGGAAGTCGGGAGGCCCATGTTACTCCAAGTTAGCGACGATGGGACGGGTGACGGTTTGGTGCAAGTTGTACGAGATAAATCTTTGGATTTGGAGAGCAATAAATTTTATCTGCTTCTATAGAGTCCATTTCTCATATGTAGAGGCCACAAGAAATCTATAAATCTGCCACCATTGTCTCCCTTAATTTAAGCAAGAGCGCGTAAGCCATCATTATTGCGATCACTCTACTGCCGCTCCGTTTGCTAACAGGCGGCGCACCATTATGTGCTCTAATTTCTCTCCGTCCCGTCAAATTTGCAATTCACTTTATTTAACCCACCTTCTTTCATCTACTCTAATTAATGAGTTAGTTTTCTCAAAAGCTTGGCACTTGTGTCCCGAAGTGAAATTCCTCTTGGCCCCTTCCTTCTAACCAATCTCTTCTCTTTCTCTCATCTTCGCTAAGTCGATTCAAGACCCTGGCTCATGTTCACCAGGTTGTTCTCTTAAGCTCCTCAGCATCTGCTCCATCAATCATGTCCTCCTCCTGGCTGCTCTCAATCACGAGTCTTTCTTTGGCATCTTCTTGCATATTTTTAAATAACTTATGAAAAATCAGTACCGTAGCCTATCAAGCTCAAGCGGTTGAAAAACAAATTTTCACTCGCACTGAGCACACTGTGTCCTCATAGCCGCACTACCTGTTCATCGGCTAAGCACTTTGAAGGTAGCAGCTGTTACGGATTGGAAAAGTATTTTCCTTCAGCCACAAAACTAGCTCTCAGCTGCCTCTCTACTTCCACCTTCTCTGGTTTTAGAAAACTCGAAAACTCAGGTGGAAGGTGGGCATGGATCCTATCATCTTACCTTAATAATTCAGGCCCAGGAACTTGAGAATTTTCCTCTTCCGCCTGTAAGCTGGACTATACAAGCTGTGGCGGAGATGACTCATTCCGTGAATTTAAATTGATTTATGTCTTCACCCGCCTGTTAACAACGTCTTTCTTAATTAACAATCTTAATTTTTCAGTCTCTAAATCCTTTCCTTAATTTAAATTTCCAGAATGTAAATAAAAACTTAGCTTCACTTCCAAGTCACGATACCGACATCTCGTCCCCCTAAAAACAACTGCAGATCACGAGTGCTAACCAAGAGCAGGCCCGTTCTGTAAACCCAGGTTTGCTGTTACACGACGTTGAGGCTATAACGCCAATGTCTTATGCTGTAAATTAGCTAGAATCTTGGGCCACTTTAAGATTTTTGAGAGCGGGCTTCTTGTAATTAGCATACTGACGATGTATAATGAAGAGAAGGGTGAAAAATCTACTCTCTCGACATGAACTGGGGAAAGTCCATAGAGACTGAGCTGTCACTGTGAAGGGCTGTATATCGCCGTCACTTCCACGTTGTGTGACAGATAACCCAGTTTCAGGTAATTTACCAAGTTTTAGCCGTTGGGTGATAAATCTTGGCTCGATATGTGCCTAATTTGCATACCGAATGCATTAATTTGCCCAATCTCATCAACTGGGAGGCTCGAGCTAAGGACTTAAGGTGAGTGAGAAGGAAGCTTACTGCTACATGGTCGGAGTTTAGGGAGCGAATTTATACTTTCTCCCGAGTCGGCGACTGTAATTAAAGTGGAGAACATGCAAGTCATCCCGCTCATCCTCCTGTGATTTTTTCCACCACCTGCCCCCGCCCGCCCGCAGTTCAGCTTCATGCACACCTTTGTATCATCTCAACGAGCGTTCCACAAAAGCCAAAGTTAATCAGTTCATAAGGATTTCTCTTGACTTTCCCCTCCTGCTTTTCACTTCACCATTACTTTATCGAAAGCGTATGCGGGCCAAGTCATTATTCTCTTGTAGAATTTTAAATATCCATCTGTTTACCTAAGCTTTCATTCAGAGAACTGTGAGGTAGCTCTTTTCTCTGGCGTTTAGTTCTACCCGGCAGTGCCGATGCTGTACGAGTAAATAGTGTATTTACACTCCTATAAAACTTTTCCATCCTTGTTCAATTTGTTCCGCGAGGGAAAGAAATGCCTGGTCGGAACGAAGTTATTTGTTTCAGAAAATTAAACATCCGCCGATAGCACTCCTTGCCAACGTATTTGCATTACGGATGTGGCTCGAAACGTAACTCAACCCGAGTTATCATTAAAAGACCATTAAAGACTTGTGGCGGTGCGTTCTGTCTAAAATGGTTGCAAACATAATTTAAACTCCTCCATATGGTCGTTGAAATCATCGAATATACTGAGGATGCCCGCCTGAAGAGTTTGCTCGAATCTGTAAAAAGAATCTTTCCTGAATCCTTGCAGCGGGTTCAAATTACAAACCGTGGGGTGCAATTACGAATGTGTATACCTCTAGGATTCGGCTTATTTTCACAACGTTCTAGTTAGCTGGTTTTCAAAGTTGACGGATTATGTTTTTGCATGTCGGTCTGGAATCTCCTACCGCAAGCTTGTTTTCCTAACTCGATACAGCTTTCAACACTCAAGGACAAGAGGAATTAGACTTAATGTGACATCCATCTACTTACAAAAAAGAAGGCGAATGAGACAGGTAAATTGAATTGTGAAGGGGGGAGACAGAGCCAAGAAATCTGGTCGTTTCGCTATTTAAACTCAAGAGTAGAAACTTGACTCGGAAACGTGGCTCGAATCCCAGTTTCCTCCCGGAATCGCTGACAAAGCATGGCACAGAATTTGTGGGTTTTGGAACGGTGCTCTAACTTTGATTGATTGGCAACACGTCTTAAGGGACAGTCGTTTAGAAACCTTAAAATAGTCATCGTTGCGAATAATAAAACAATTTACAGAAGAACATTTCCTAGTACCAACTGAATGCAAAACGTACACGTCCGCTTGAGAAATGGCTTTCATTACGTGTAAGCCTTTTGTGAACATCCTCAGAGCTACGGATCCAACTTTATAATATTCACAAACGGTGGGGAAACGATGCTCATGAAAGCGTGTAAATAAGCCGGTTTTTGCAGCTCTCAAGGATAAACTTTGTCACAGTTCACCCATTGACAAAATCCTAGTCCATTACAATAACTGCCAATACAATGTAAGTGGTGAAAGACAAATGACTTTGGAAACAAGTTACTCCAGCCTTTGCAATATTAAGTGTCCGAGTCAAAGTTGATTGAAAGGAGAGGCAGAATTTATAGATTGCACATGGGGGATGAAAGAAAGCTCCTTGCATGAAGCATTACGGGATGTGAATAAGACGTGATGGAAGATAAATTTGGTACGAGTTAGGAGTTTTGGCTCTCAAAGTGAAAGTGCGATAAGAGGAAACGCAAGTAAAATAAAGAGATGAACCTCTGAATGTGAGATGTTCCTCATTGGGAACAAGTTTTTAAATCATTTTAATTTTTCATCCTGTCCGTGAAAAGTACAGCGGTATATATTTCACAGCAGGTTTTCGGCCCACTCGTACCTCATTGGTATGCGGGTATTTTATCTGGTAGGTTTCCATCCTTTCTCACTGCATTAATAACGCGAGTTCACTTTGCTGAGTGCTATAAAACTCCACCGCAACTGGAAACCAGATGTCCACCCCATCATCGTACCTGTTACGCTTTCACCATGGTGCACATGAATCCCTATGTCACTACACGGAGAAAGGTAGAGTCTCCTTAACTTTCCCTGTCTGCTCTGCATGGCATTTTTCCTCAAGAGGAATGAAAGCGAGAGAGGTGAATTCCTTGTAGGGATCGCGCACAAGTGTGGAAATATTTATAGGCTTGGAGGTACAGTGAAAACTAATATATTTTCTCCTTTTAATGTCTTGTCTTGTTCACGTCGGCTGTTGGTGGTGGAAAATCTACACGTTTTTGTAGTGTTGACTTTATATATTGTCTTTGCAGCCACTTTATGCTTTTAAGCTGAGTATAAATCTTGGAACCTGCAGCTTTAGTATTTCCTCTGGATGTGTTTTCGCAGTCTATGGGTATTAAGCCGATTATTATTGTGGCGGCGGCGGAGCGAAAATGAAAGCTTCTTTTGGTTTTAATATTCCAAAATTTGATGGTCTAACAACTCCGTCAAACTATTTTCAATTTCCTAAAAAACCTTGCGAGAACCATTATTCACTCCTCCGGAATGTGTAACGGCTTGCTGCCATCTCTGCGAAACCAGGTCTCGATCGCTAGCTCTGTCCCCAGAAACCAAAAGAGGAGTTACTGCAAACGTTTGTTGTCGACGAGTATTAATCGAATTTCCGCTTCTCGCTCTCCGTCGCTCTTCCCATTCACATATCTTTTGTATCGAAAATCTGCAGGCATGGCAAGAGAGGAAGGGTTCAAATTTACGGGAGGATGCAGGAACACTGCTCACTTCATCTTCCTACTTGCCTAAATCCAAGTTTCGTGACCAGGAGAAGAATTTTGATCGAGTTTCACAACAGCTAAATCAGATGATTCCGGTGCACTTCCCAACTGGTTGTGGTGGAAGCTATGCTGCTGCCCACCCTCCCACTAAGTATGTAGCATGCATCACTCGCTAGTATAATTCCAATGCTTTCACCAACATTTGAAAAACAATATTTTCTGCACTTATCTTGCGTCTACTCCCCGGTTGTTTCTGTGAGGGAATCACAGGCTCCAAACTTACAGGAGAATGGAGTTGAACAAGGCTCTTTTATTTATATGTTTCTAGGTAATCTTCACTTTCGCTTATGTATTCCAAATCCTCCGCCACCCGATTCCACATCAAACAGCTCCAGCTTAAAGGATTTTCGCCATACGAGCTTCCTTATCATACGGAGTCAGAGTTACATAAGCGGCCGCTCCTTAAAACTCATACATTTTACGCAGTCACCTGCTCCGCTCTTGCTGTCTTATTGGTACTGTCACTTTCCTTAATTTAGATTTTCAAATATGCAGCCTTCATGTACGCGAAGATTGTATCTCCTTCTCGTTCTAGAAAATACAAAAGCCAAGACATTTTTCATCAGATGTGAACGAGCACGTGCATATGCACTGAACCATGAAAGCATTGCCGCAATGTAACGATATCATGCGATGAATCAATACAGGACTTTGTCAAGTGATATTACGGCCTGTAGTAGTTCCTCGATAACTTGTTTACTAGCGCTGCCACTCTCCCCGTTGTCGGATGAAGCACAATCAATTGCGCCCCAGGAAGTCAACTTCAAGTGCACCGGGTATTAATAAAAGAGCACAAGGTCTTTCAAACAGGACTGTCTTCAACCTTTTGCTACAATTGACAAACCAAAAATTTGATTCGTACGCACCCAGTAGGAGAACCAGGCTTGGAAATGAGCTTGCTGACTTTTTTCAATTCACTCCCCATGCTCACACAATTTCCATGGACGCTATTTTCATTTTCTTGTACGGTGCTCGCTGTAACGTAATCCGAAATCACAAAGAGGGAAATCCGGTGACGAAGTGAGACTGTCAATTCTCAATTGTAATATTCCTTCGCGTTCCTTTGAAAGGTTGCAATAGCAACAGTGCCGAAATGCGTAACCATGACCGATGGAATCCAAAACCTGATATTATATCAAAGCATATTCTCCGCATGGTGAATCTGTGGATGATCTGAGCCTTTGATTTTAACATAACTAGGTGCGATTGGTTTCATCGGTGAGCATAATTCTAATTGGTTGCTTAAGCAAGACCCGGGGTATTTCTTGATCGTAGTAGCGGCTGTTACCATTACCAGGTGTGGAAGAGAGAGAAGAGATGCACCTTTATCTCGCATTTGTAGACTTACCCTGTGAAATGTGAAAATCCTTGATTTCCAGTATCTTGCAAAACCTTGGCTCAAGTGCTAGTTTAAGCAACTTCAAATACATGTCTTTGGTAATTTCATTGTGCCTGCTATTGGACTGCGTCGTGAAGCAGAGCATATCTCTGAACTCCTACATAAAAAGCTATAAACAAGGTTCAACTAGCTAGTCCAATTAATTTTTCCGCTCCTTTCCTATCTAAAAGATCGTCGTCAATTTCGAGCAGAATCAAAACCCGTATCAATAGCAAAGCAAGAGAAAAGCCATGATGAACATAGCACGGGAGATTTTCAGGTGGTTTCTTCGATTGTTCAACCGCAAAATTATCTCGGTGGAACGGTTTGTAATAGACTGATTTCAAAAGTGTGCCTGCTGCTCACCTCTTCATTTGCATCACCTTCATCGCTCCCTCCGCCCACTGTTGAAATTGAGAAGAGACAGGAAAAGTAATATGTTTGTGCTCTCCATCCCATCCCTATTCTTAAGCTCAGTGAAACGGAATCATGCGAATTGAATTGAAACAGAGGATGGAGTGCAAAACCCGCATACATGTCCTTTGTTCCCGTTTTTGTTTTTCTTTCCCTGCCTTATAAAGACACGGAGGTCGTTTGTCGACTTCAGGCGCGGGGCCTGAAGCTCTTGTCAAAATGTGTATTCCTTTTCAATCCTTCAATATTACACAGGCTGCTTCCATTCATTGGAATAACCGATATTACCTTTCAGAAATCGGAATCCTTGACGCGGAAATACACAATAATGTTTTGTTTGATGGAACTCTTCTCCATCATGTCATGTTATGGACATCATGCGTGTACTCTGATTCCAATTTGAGTCATTGTAATTTCGATCCTATGGCCTACAGACGCTGTTGAAATAATATCCTTACTATTCAGTTAAACCAAAGATGGAAATACAAACAGGCTAACGAGTTTGCAAAAACATCTCATTTAAATCAAATCTGCAATAGACTACATACATATTTACCACAGCTATCGGCGTGAAAGTACCTGGAATTTTAAAGGCATCACTTTCACTGCTTTCCCCTTCCTAGTACCGAATGTACAGGTAATGTTGTGCTGTAGCTCGTAGGCTCAATTAGTACTACAAAAAAGAGTGCGGCGTTAAAATTGATATTATAACTTATCTCTGCACGTCTGTTTACTCTAAACCTGTCAGCACATACACATATACACAGGTACATAAGTATACGCAGGAGGTGAATCTCTTTTCTACATCGTGGGAAGGGCTCAGTAGGCCCAGTCTGCTAATTTGATTAATCTCAGCTTGTTGCGGAATGGTTTGTAGCTCCAAAGGCACTTTAGCAGTGAAGCATGCATTGTACATGACTATTTAATTATGATAATGAGTGCTAGCTGGAGAGAGGAGAGAGAT
>VRMD01001637.1:0-16089 GCA_009872375.1 Sminthurides bifidus | reverse complement strand
CCATATTCTGCTCTTGCTTTGCAAGGGGCTTCGAGCAACTCAAAGACCAATCTCGTATGTTCAAAATACCATGAGATCACGTACTCTGATCCAAGTGGTATATATTACATGCATGGCTTTCGGACTCTTGTAACCTTTGTTCATCCTCATTTAACATGCAGTTCGAGTGTTCAAAACCTTTCATATCGTACGACTGTACATTGCTGTTGTGAGCTCGTGCAAGCCTAAGGACGAGATGCAGATTGCCTCGGTTCCGGCCCGTGGCAGAGGATGTGGAGTTCAAGTCACCATGTGCCATTCTATCCGTACATGCAATTACGGTGACTATAGCTTTTTGCGAACTAAATACTCGACTTGGTTGCAGCACCACGTGAACTAGTTCTTCCTCCCATCTAGAAATAACTGATCGAAATTGAAAAATTTACAACAGCATCTTCTCCGATTCTCATCCTCGTCATCATCATCTCCTTATTTCTGCTAACCTTTTTTTCTCCCTCATGAAAACTAGAATGTTCGCATCCTCCCGGTTCACCTCCCGAAATCCACAGTACAACAGACGTAAGCTCTTCCTCCTGTATACAATCTGCAAGCAGAGCAGTTGTCTGGCTCACATAGACTTTTAGCGATTCTCTATAGTTTCTATTCCTTTGCAAGCGCTCGTTTTCACATCTCGCATCCCATTATCCCACGAGTAGCTAGAAACCTCGTTTCTTTCTGTGATCTGATAAAATATTCCATGGTGCTCAAGAAACTAAGTCAATTGTCACGACGTTAGACGGGGTGGATTCACCTTTGTGCTAGGCGAACCCTTGGTTGACAACGCCGTAGGACTTGCATAGCGTTCTCTGTTCTCTGTACACCCAATCAAATATTGATTGAAGGAAAACCCATAGCACGTGGAGCGGACTGAATTCAATCTATTTCAAGTATTTGAAATACAACTCCAGGCGAAATCTTCAATCAAGTGATTTGCAAGTGATTTGTAAATTATTTATAGAGGCAGGTGAAAGTTGCCTTGATTGAATAGAAATTCTTTCGCAGTGACGCAAATAGTTTCGAGGACACTGTAGCTTCTCGAGTCCCACTCGAGTCCTGTGGCTTATTGCTCTTCATTTGGAGCACAAATATAAGAGTTTTCACATCAAAATATTGGCAATCATAAATCTAAAGACAATACCGAAGAGAAAAAATTAGTTCCTTCACCTTACGAGGTTATAAAAATAAGTTGGATTGCTGGGTCGAGTGCTATTTCTCGCTTGTTTTTCTTCCTATAGCAAGCTGCAGAAAGAAGTGAAGGAACAAATCCATGATAATATGCACACGTAGCCAAGTTATTCTAGCGAGCAGTATTCACACTGCGTGGAACAACCCGCATAGTTTAGAGGAGAGTTGAGGGCACGAGAGCTTTCGTAGGTGGAAGAAGAAATTCGGATATCCCATCCTGATGACGTAAACTGTTAAATTGGAAGATGATGTGACTTGATCTAAGATTCGAATTACACGGTTTTTAACCAAGTGTTTCTCGCCACTTCGTCAAATCAACTGTCCAGTTCCGTTCATATCCTCGTCCCGGGGACCCAGTGGTGTTTAACTGTGCCTTTTCTCATTGCTTTATCAACGAAATTCCAAGAGAGACATCCGTGACTTGCATTATTCCCCGTTGTGGCCCGAGTCAGTTGAAACGAAACTCAGACAGTGTCGGAGGACACGATACATTTTTACCCTTTCAACCTTACATTACAGTTTTGCTAGTGTAGAGAGAGAGAGAGAATCCCAATTGGTATCTCCACATTTGTTAACGGGGCGATCAAAGTCCACGTTCCAGTCAACGCTCATTTCCTCACACATTGTTGTACATGTACTCTTCTTCTTCTTTGGGCAGCTTTTAACGTAGTTGTTTGTAACTACACACCTTGACTGGCTGAACAATAGACTAGTCTGCGATGCCTTTCGTACCTCCAAATCGTGGCAAAGTGTCACAGCCGGAGAAGCCTCCCTGGGTCAGGGACTCCAGTCAACAAGTAACGTTGCTGCTTTAATAATTTAGTTGTAACCCTTCTATTTCTATGTGTTTCCATACCATTTCGTTCCTGTATCTTGCTGCACACTTGCTCCTCAGACCACATTAGTGGTCTCGGGATCAGCTTTTAGTCGGCTGTACGCCCGAGTGGGTGGAAGTAGAGGAAAAGAGCGCAGGTTTGAAGAGAAAAGCGATAACACAGTTTCCCATCTAATCCAAAGTGCACATGCAATAACGAGAACCTGCCCTCGACGGTGGCTGGGCACATTAACCTGACAAAAAGGCTAGTTAGTTGCAAATTTTCAAGTTGGAAAACATGCGAGTTTTTGTGATTTGACAACGCAGGATAGTTTTAGGAGACGACTGCAGCTTTGCTTGATGTGTTGCCGATGCACTGTGAGATTGATTACAGTTGGAACGCATGAGCATGCACGTACAAGGCTGCAAAGTGCAGCTTATGTGTATATCGTAACACGTATTGAATACGAAAGTCAAATTCTCACTGTAACTCGGAGGATGTCAAAGTAAAAAGGATTTTCCTTTCACCGGTATAATGTCCATGAAGGACAGGACAGAAGTGACGGCAATGCTTGTCTTCCTCCCGCTTTCACCAGCATGCGGTGAAAGTGAAAGTGACAGTGATACATAATGCATCGGTAGATGTTCAATGTTGTAGTTAGTGGGATAAATGGTAGTAGAACTACATCTTAGTTGAAAGTGCTGCAAGCAAGGAGGAAGGAGAATACGTTTTTATCAAATCCATTCCTTGGTCAAGAAGCTGAACACTTGGAATATTAGCTTTTCCCCGTGTATGAGCTTCAGACCGAAGAAAAATGCATAGAAGAGAGACTGAGGAGCCTTTTTTCAACAAAATTTCAAAGGTCACAAGTCCAAGCTCTGACAGAGCTTACAAGACCAAGAATCCATGCACTTGCATGGAGCTTGGAAACTGTTGGGGACTTGTAACTTGGAATAGGATATGATAGAATTACTGTTTGACAAGCGATACTGTGAGATTGAGAGGAAAATAGACCCTGTTTTTATCTTGAGAGTAACTTGATTTCTCCGCTCAATAAGTACGATAAATTGTTTTAATGGTGGATGAAAAGTCAAAGCTTGTTTCCTTTTTCTTCCAGTCAGAGATACCATGGAGAAGGATAAGTAATGCTGGGAAAAATAACGCTGGTAAGGGGTCACAAGCCACACCAGAACCTCCTGCAGCTACCACTTCAGAGAGCCCAGCCGGTTCTTCCAAACCGCTCCAGATTAATGTCAAGTCCACAGTGAAGAAACCTGATGGAGAGCCGAAAGGAAAGGAGGTTGTAGTGCCAATCGTGAGGGAAATCAGTATTCCAATAGTCAGAGAGACGTCAGATCCGCCGCCGAACCGTGGACCTCAAGTCTCCAGCAATAAAACTAGTACTAATAACTCTATTCCAAATTCCAATGCCGTAGCGAATAAAAATTCTTCTGAGCCAGTCAATTCTTCCAAGTCGCCCGCGATACGAAAAGAAGGGACGGAAAAGGCACCGCCTTTCACCAGGAAATTCGGACCGAGTAATGCGGACAAGCCCGTCAACATCCCAATTAATAAGCAGGCCAAAGAGGAAACACCACCGCGTACACAACCGGAGCGAAACCTTCGTCCAGTCACTAGTAAAGATCCACCTGGGAAAAAAACTTTGAAAGCTCCAGCACAACCTTCGCAAACCAGTAAGATTGTCATTGTAATCATGATACCACAAGGGGTGTATTAAAATTTAGCGCTCTGAAAGCTGTAGAAAAACCTACGTCTCAGTGGACCTGTTACCGAAATCACCTCCGATGACCTGGAATAGAACCTTTTGCATAAAAGACTGCCTGAAATTTTACACCAAAGGGCAGCAATGGGTACAGCTGCTTGTTTGGGAACTTTAAAGAATCTTCTCCAAAGTTTTTTGGCACGTTACCACGGAAATTATTTAGTAAAGCGCTAGTTATATGCAATACAGATGCAAGGGACTATTTGGAAAGTGACGTGATTTCGGTACTTGAGACGGTTTGACGATTGTGTCAGGACGATGTTTTGACGATTATTTACTCTGGTGATATTATTCATGGAAATGTAGTCAATAGCAGGCTCATGATTGCTGAATCTATTGCAGAAGAACTTTCCACAATGCCAGAGAAAAAAGGACCAGGCGCTGGCCCGCCGGCTCCACCACCGCCTCCTCCACCTCCTCCTGGCGGTGCGCCTCCACCGCCTCCAATGCCAGGGTTACCTCCCAAAGGACCACAGGATCCAGGTAGGAAAATTTATGCTCCCATTCCTCTTTCTGTTGCATTATCCACTTGGCCATTCTCTCACCTCAACTACGATTGAAGCACCGAGTCGGTAAATAAATTCCACTTATTTTTCATCCCAAATCCCGCTCAGCTCTAACCAGCCATGCAAAGTTCCATGACACATTTCTCCGTCACCATCTGGAATCACGGTGCTTTTCCACCGCTCTGCCCTTCACTCTTTCACCTAAAAACTCACACAGGCACAGATGAGATGGTTCCCATTGACCTCGATGAAATGACACTCCTAGACGAGATTTTTTCCCCTCGTACAAGGTACAATGTTGGATGCTGTTGCAAAACTTGACGGTGAAATGTTCCTGTCTGGCATTTTTGCTCTGTGGGAAATTAATTTTTCACTCAGCTTATAGTTTCCTTGTTGTTTCCATCATAAAAATACCATTTCTTTTCAACCCTCATCCGTAAGCTTCTTGTTCTTGTTTTCTCGGATGGAACTCCCTCCGGATTTCAGTCTCTCCATCCCCATATCTCTCAAGCCACACAGACGTTTCGACTCCACCAGCAACTATTCCGATATATCATGGCCGATTCCCTAAATATCCATGCATGCAAGAGCAATCCGGCAGATTCGCTTTCCGGAACGCTCTCTCTCTCTCTCTCCTCTCCCAGACTACTCATTCAGTCAGACCACATCCAAAGGAAGTGTGCACATCCGCCCGCTCACTTGATCCCCACGTAACCTGCTCGCGAAAGCGTTTGTCTTTCCGTGCGAACACCAATTCGATTATACTATACTCCTTTTGACTGACATAAATTTAGACAGCAGATGCCTTCATAGCCTCTCTGTCTCTCTCGCTCTCTCAGCACATGGAATCGTACGGCCCGGGTATTGGACCATTCTATCCTGTCCTCCTCTGACTGAGCGAATTTCCTCTCAGCGAATTCTTCTACTCCCACTACAAGTTCATCCATGCAATACATCCTGTCTCCATCGTCTCCATGAGGCATACAAAATGTCCATTCCGTCCCAGCTTAAAACAACAGCCAATTTCCCGGCCTCCGTCCTCCCGGTACCCGTGTAAGCTTCTCAAATCAGCAAACCTGCTCGCTCTCAAAACCCCGTATGCGAATACAAGTTCATCCATATCCACCCCCCTCTCATCTGCCAGGACCCCCCCTTCCCGTGTCACATTTTCACTCCGTGTTTCATCCTATCACTTCATTGTTCAGTTGCTGAGTTATTGCCAGTATTACATTTTGACTATATGCCTTTCTTTTTCCATCCGCCAAATCCTTTCACAAAACTTGAACATCCCCTCCCCACTTGCGGTATCAATGAGAGAACCTGTTTCATGGCATGTTGTACCAGTTTTCATTGTCATAAGAAGAATAGGCAAGTCACCAAAATAGCCAATGTTCAACAACGGAAGCATTGCGGGAGCTACTCAGCCGTATCATACACTATACGATGACAATTGTGGATTTCGAAGGTCTTTGCACGGTTTGAGAAACTTGATGAAACTCTCAGTTATGAGAACTTCTCATTCTTTACTCGATGGCTAAATCGGATTTGCGATATAGTCAAAAAATGTAGAAATAATGGCAGAAGTCATTATTCGCAATCCCACAATCCCCTGTGATGATCTTAAATCCGCATTCGGAATTAGAAGTAAGTTCATTTCGAAAGAATGCACAACCTCCAGTCCAAAAGCCCGACTTGGGGAAGGACAGGTCTCCGCAAAGTGGAAAACTTCATGTCCTCGCCCGTCATTAAAACCCTTTCATGTACCTAAAGCTAAATCAGCAACGACTGGTTTGGATTTGCACTCAAGTCGTTACCATAGCCTTCCCCATTCGCTTTCTCCCGCAAATCCAAGTAATGGCGAGAGCAAACAAGGTCATAAAAGATATCCCACGCCCTACATCGTCCTATCCACAACTCCCGTAGACCTAGACTAGTCCATCCAACCTTGCATACGGGGGAAGAGGTCATGGTGTAGCTAATAAAAGCCAAATCGCAAAACTTGCACAACAGACTTTCGTCTCCATCCACCCATGCACACCCTTGTGTTGATCTCACATTGTGTTCGAGTTGGTGTCGAGACAAATTTTTACCAAGGACTTGCTCTGAAATCCNATTGTGTTCGAGTTGGTGTCGAGACAAATTTTTACCAAGGACTTGCTCTGAAATCCCTTCTATGTGCAGAGGAAAGTCCAATGAGTGAGAATCATCTTCGATTCAATCTAAACCGAAGAAGAAATTCAAGGTAGTTTACTCAAAGGATCGTTGGCACAGAAACCAAGGTTAAAAACTTTTAGACCACTGTCATGCCCTTTGCGATTAAATAAATCAGATAAATCACACGGTCTAATTTGACCTCGAATACATTTTTATCACACATTTTCTCAGGTCTTCAAGGGAAAATGACGCAAATTGCTCACAAACATTGCTTGATCTTGAGTTCTATCTCCGTTTGTTTTTGTGATTATTGTCCTAAGTGTCAACCCGGATGGTGTTTCCATTGCTTGAAGCAAACAATTCGAAGGATGTCAAAGTCATGGCATTCTGTATTTCGGAGAAAAAACTTGAGAAATCCCTCGCGCTGAAGCATCCAATAGAGACAATGATGTGGTCCCGGGTCGGAGAAAAGTATGCAAAGGAGAAAGCCATCCAACATCTCATACGGGAGAGCTTGAAAATACTAGGCATTACTTAACCAACTTAATTCGATCAAGGCATGCTAAATGAGTGACTGACGCACTCAATGTAATTACTCTGTTTGACTCAACTCATGTGCAGCAAAGGGGTTTCAAATCATGTCATTAGCTTTGTTCATACACTACTTCATCAGGGGTTTAGCTTTGCAAGATGCATATTTACCCTGGCAGTAATAAATTAGTAGGCCCGTAGTAGGAAATCCTGGGACTTTCAAAGAGAATGTGCGACGGGGAGCGTTCGCAGAATGCTTTTATGATCAGCTGATTTAATACCACCTGCACTTGACGAAAGACTAATGAGTTGACTGGGAAGCATGAATGAGCTCACGTTTAGGACCCAAGCCAGTGTGACGGCATAACTAAGCCTGTGTAAACCCTGTGAAAAATTTGTCGTAGCAAGACTAAACTGGGGGGAAATGAACCGTGGCTGAAAATTGTCCACCTCCCCCTCCTCTCAAGTACGGAGCAGTTCGCATATTACAGTCCCTTACACTCTTTCTGTGCAAGAGCACTTCTCTCTCAGGAGGAGGATCTACTTTCTCCTGGTTCCTTTTTCAGGCCACTTGAACAAAGTGAGCTTACATTTTCAGGACGGGAACAATACCACGGTTCCTTTCAAGGAGCCATCATGAGGCGCAAAACATAAAATATCAACGTTGTACAGAATAGACATGTTCTCAAGGCACCCAGTTGAACAGGACGGGAATGGGATTTGAAGCACACATTCAATTTAAGATTGGGTCTGTGAAACCTTCCTTTTTGACGAGAAACCAGCCACTGTTGAGCTGGTAGGCCTTGGAGTGGAAAATTTCTGATCCTCGCACTTCAAGCGGGATGTTGGTTGAGCGTGAAAATGCATAAAACATGGTCGAGAAACCGAGAAATTGCTAACTTGTTTTCCTTCAACAAGCCACAAGTCTATCACGTCTCCAGCCACACCATTCAGCATCCGGGTAACCAAGCACCAAAACAAGGTCCCAGGAACTAATTCCATTTACTCCTACATTCCGTCCATTATTCTTCCATCGCTATAAGCTAGAAGTATGCGAACCTACTTGCTACCAAGGAGCAAGCAAAACTAACCAGCGAATCGCCGAAGAATAAAATAACACGACCGACTTGA
Organism: Sminthurides bifidus; assembly: GCA_009872375.1. Lineage (NCBI taxonomy): Eukaryota > Metazoa > Arthropoda > Collembola > Symphypleona > Sminthurididae > Sminthurides > Sminthurides bifidus. Next base: position 7,945 of record VRMD01001637.1, on the reverse strand, counting down.
AGCCTTGGACTGAAATGACTTTGTAAATCCTCTTTCACTTACCAGCCAACTCTCACCTTAAAGAAAAACTGTTCGGAAATTCACACGAGCTATATAGTGCCATGTGAAAGTTTTGTCTCCTCCTCATCTCATCTCCTTCTTTACTCTGACAAGACGATGCAAGCCTCACGTGTTCTTTAAGTGTTGGTAAGGAGGGAAGAAGCAGAAATAGTTTCGCGGCACAACAGGCATTTCATCAAAGTAAATGGATCTTCAATTCAGCTTCATAATAAGCACTTCCCGCTTTTACCACAAACGCTAATTCTCTCTCTACCTTGTCATTCTCTTCCAGCGGCCACACATTTCGTCTCTGGCCAATTTATCCACAGCAGTTTGGTACATCCACAGTAACGTTGATTGATGGCATCAACTTCCTCCTCCTTCCTCGTCGCACGAGGCTTATCAATTTTATTTGACACTTGCAAAGGAAAGCAGTCAGCCTGCTTGATATTTCCATTGTGTCTGTGACAATGCCACCAGCGTCAGATGTTGCATTTGCTCTACAATCCTTCTCGCTGACGCTCTTGAGTAATGTTCTCTTCCCAATGTGACATGAAATTAATGCAGTACCTCGGCATTTCACTCTCCTGACGCACAAACCTTCATTTCCAGTAATTCAATCCAATGCCATTTTATAGTTCGGCACCACTGCCCACCTCCACTAAAACCTTTATGTCCGTTTATTTCGTAGTCAAAATTGAATTGAACCTCGTATAGTATACTCCTACTCTTCCCACTCTTCGGCTTTCTGGTCCCTTTGTGACAATTCTGTAAATCTTATTGGTCTCTCTACATCAAAGCGCTTCTGTTTGTAGTCATTCGGCGTTTTCCACCGGGTCAGCATCACCAATTCTTCAATTAGTTGCCATTGTAACAGGTCACTGTTGAGCTTAAAAGCGGAGGCTGAGACTCCCCGAGTTAAAATTTATGTGCTGTCAGGCAACAGTTGTGGCATACTTTCTCTTGCCTTGTCCATTAATCCTCATTGACAAGACTTGCTTGCAGAGAGGAAAAGTTGCACTTTCCTAACGTTCCGATGCTCACAACCTTCTTAAATTTCCGGCAGCATCTTTGAGTATCCTTGACACGAATTCGTGCTCGGTGCAGCAATTCCAATTCAAAGGGAGCAATCATCGATGCTGACAGGAACGGAGAGTTATGTTTTGCATAAAGTCTTCAGCTCCTTCCGCCCACAATTCCATCCATATTAAAGGCTTCCTTTTACCTCATTTCTCCACCCCCAGATCTTCATGGACACCAGTCCCGTTATGAAGACACCCCGTTCAAGATTCTGTATCGAAGACATTTCTGCGAATTCGGCATTTTTCGAATCAATCTTACCGCTTGGCTGATTCCTCCAACCGACACGTGTTTGCATCCTGAAACCACCTTTCCAGTCCCGTAGTAACTTATGCTCAAGGAATAAATTCATGTGCTCGTAAAGCTTATTACTTCCGGCCCATGTACACAATATCCTCTGGTATCGCAAGTACCGTAACAAATGCTACTCCAGGAATCAGGGAGTGAACCTCCACATTCCTTCCGTAACCGGCTAAGCTTGTTAACGCTGCATCCGATGGGATATCCGATGCAGCCAACCACCTCATGCTGTGAAAGTAGCTGTTGACAAACTGCTTTTCATAAACCAGCCCTGCTTTCTCTTTGCGGTGAGTGGCTACAAGCACAACTTGTACCTTTTCATTGCTCGACTTGCCGCACGTCCGATGAGAATGCACAGAGCAGACAGGAGAGTAAACACAAAACACCGTTATCTCTCTTCCTCAAATGATCCTGTTCTTTGTGTAAAAGTTTACTCCCATTCCTACGAGCTTGCAACATAAGTTAAATCAACATTTTATGAGCCTTTGCATTCTTTCGCCAACTTTTATGCTCACGTTCACTAGGCAAATCACTTTGATAAGGGAACGAGGCAAGATGGATTGTAAACGGATTTCCTCGCCGATCAAATCTTAGCCCATCTCTCTTACTCTTCATGATGCTATCACTCATACATGATTGCGAGTTGGAGCAACTATGACTGCTTGGACTGACTTTTGAATTTGTGATTTTTTCATATCAGCAAGGGGATTGATGCCATCGCCTATATTTTAGGTATTTGTAAAAAAAACTTTCAAAGGACTGAAATGATTTATACCCGGCGAACCAACATAGTTAGGCCCACAACGACTTTTGGCTAGGTACTTGAAAAAGTTTGCAGGAACCAAGCCCTCGCAGGCTAGTTTGCATCAGGCTTGACTAGTTGCGCCAGTACAAAGGAGAAGAGAGCGAAGGTCTGAGAGAGAACTGAGTAAGCATTGAGCAGCTTTGATTTACATGTGATCCAACGAGCTCCCTGTCTGAGTTGAGACTGGGAAAATCAAAAGTCCAGTTTTGCTTCCAGCACTGGAAATTTCCTTCGCTCATACGACCGAATCAAGTTTGTCATCTCGAGAACAAGAGTGAGACTTTCTCCTCCAACTCCTCCAGATTTCATTGTAGAAAGTTTCCTCAAGTACTGCCTTAGTGCTTTTGCCCTCGAACTTGGCCCTCTCCGCCTTCATCTCGCTTGGCAGAGGGGATGAGGGAAATCCCAGGTCTATTTTCAGCCTTTCAGCGAGAGCTTCCAAAATGTTTGTATTTCGTATTCCTCCAGCTACAGGACTTTCAGCCTCGTTACAGTTGCAGCTCCCGTACCGTACTCAAGAGTCGGTCATGAGCACACATCTGTAATCCAGACATGGCATTGCACTCCGCTCACTCAGGGGAGATGTTAAGGCAAGTTTCCCTTCACTTTCTCCCATTCAGATCCGCAATCTAAGAAGATATTGCTATTTGGAACCTCTCAAATTACCACTGCTCAACGTCTTTCACCGTAGCATTCAGATAATTACTTATTTACCCACATAACACATGTACTCACGGCTACATTTACAACATCCTCGCAAACCATTTAGACTCTCTTCCTCAGGGTCACATACTACTTCCTCCCTCTTTACCACCGTCTACCTACATACATTTTGATGAATGTGTTCCGACTATCCGCTTCGGCATATCATCCCTCTTCTCAAATTAACGCAAGGAAGGATGCACACACGGTACTGTATTACACCACTGGATTCATTCATGGTCAATAGCGTTGCCATGACGACAATCACCTTGTCGCCTGAAACCGCAAAAGTGTTTTTGTGGGCCGGAGCGCCGGATTCTCATTCCTATTAGTTTGCGGATCTTCAAACAAGAGGAAATTACCACGCAACCGATTACGGAGCGGAGGATCTAGATCGAAATTGACTCGTCCATTAACCTTGGAGCAGTGCTATAGGAAGCCATAACTCGTGGAAAGAAATAACTTCCCACCAATCCTATTAAATCCCCCATCCAGCTAATATGAAAGCTGCTTTCCCGAATTCCGGAATTCGGCAAGAATTTTAAATTAGCGTCAATCCTCATAGACTCCCTCCACTTTCTTCCATGTCACTAGCTCAGGAACGCTCCTTCCTCAAGTTCATTCTGTGACGAGTGCGTTAGCTGACCCGCAATAGTTTCTCCGCGTCTAGTCTTTTCACTCTCTCTATCGCTTTTCCTCCTGACCGCTTAGCTTCTTGGTTCACATCCTGATCTGCCTTCATTCTTTGTAATTCGCTTCCGGAACTTCATTTCATCCTTTTAGTGGAATTTACGTGAATTTCCTAAACTCAATTCCAAGCAACCACCCACGCCTTGAACCGATTACAAGAATCTCACGTGTTGAAAACTTGAAACGGAAAAATCCTTAATGCCTTTTAATCACATACCAGCAGCGCCGGAAATGGAATCTGCTCTTGCTTTAACAGCTTTCACTCGCTCTCTCTCTCTTCTTCTTCTTCCTCTTCTTCAATCCCCCTCTCTCTTCCTTCTCTTCCCTCTCATCATGGAACTTGCACTTGCTCTACTTGAACAATTCCTCATGTTACAAGCACCACTTACACCTCCACACCAAGTTCGCTCTTAACGTGTCCCTCATGTATTCAAACTTAGTCCATGCATAAAATTTGCACATTTCCATACACTCACCCTCATCCAAGCTCTCATTCTTCCTCGTCGGCCCACATCTTTGCTGACTGAATCCTTTCAATTTTTCCCTTCATGTAAGGCAACATACATTCATTCAAAGAGGGTGCACTTGTTGAAAGCTTTAATGGAGTGGCCCGGCTCTGGTCCTCCTATTATAGGAGAAAACTAAAGTTTGGAAATTAATCCACGTGCAATCTTATCACGCGGTGGAGTTACATGTTTCATCGCTGTAAAACTACTCCACGGGCATACGTGGCGGAAATGCATGTAAACAATGTTCAGAAATTAATTTTCGGCTTATTTAATTCATTTTTCAGCCAAGTTGGCAAAAATTGAGCAATTGCGCAAGATGCCCAGGAAGCGGCCGGACTGGAGCGTCATGATGAAAGAAATCGAAACACCGAAGCAACTGAAGCATGTCGAGTGCAACGACAGATCCAAACCCATCATCCCGCGCATGAAGTCCCGAGGAAAGGTAAATCTCATCTGCATTCCGTCTGTGCTCCTCCCACTCGCCCGTTAAAACACCAGGCAGCACTAATTAAGAAAGTTCAAAGTTTATTTTCAACTTGGGTTGTAACTCTGTTACTAATTTCACAAACCAATCAATAGACCCGGTACTAGACTCCATCACTGGCTTCTGGGCCTTGAATGCCTGAACTAGTGCAGTGAGCATCAACTGAGTTAAATCCTTTTTTTCCCGGAATTTTCAACTAACAAGAATTCTGACCAAGTAAGGGAGCTCCCGCAGCCATCTGTAAAAGATGTAATTAATGTCTTTAATTTCCACTTCCAGTTCGTATTTGATTCTGAGGCAAAACCTGCAAACAAGGCGGATGCCATTCACAACCGCTTGCTGACTGAAATCCAAGGCGGAATAAGACTGCGAAAAGTTCAGTGCAACGATAGGAGCAAGCCAATTTTAACGGGTGCGTGATCAAAGTATACCATTTGTCATTTACTGGAAAAATTTAACCTTCTACCAATGTCATTTTCCCTTTTCTCCAACTTGAAACATGCTTCAACCTCCACTTCTGTTACCTTGCACGCTCTCTCCTCCTGCTTTCGCCGCTTTCTCCTGGCAGTGAACGGTCGTGTGATGCTGCCGTATCGTTAATCAGCGCTGTCGTTTCTAATGGCTGCACTTATCCCAAATCGGCTCCTGTCGCTTTCTCAGCGAGCGAGCAGCCCAGTATAACATACTGTCAATATTTACACGGTGCGGATACCCGCAGCTAAGATACGCCATGTAGCCTACATGTACCTCCAGCAACCGCCATAATTGTAAATTTACGAACACGCCCTCCTATTTCTCCCATGGGAAGCAAATTTCACTCCAAATGTTTAAATTAATACGTTAGCAAATGTGCTGAGAATTAATAACGATTTCCCCACTCTTCCGCTCCGGTGTACCTCGCCAACGACGCTGTAAGTAACGCGATTGAGCTGTAGCGGCAACTTTTTCCCATCTCCATCCCTTCGTAACCTTCGAACCGGTGCTTAGCTCCCAGCAAGATGTGATACTTTCACCGACCGTGAAAGCACCTCTTGGCTCCCACACGACCTTCAATCAGAACTGCCGGGAGAAAGTATCTAACCCCGAAACTGGACTTGTGCCCTGTACTAACGCTGCTGCCTTTAACTGCCAACTTTTCGTTTTACCGAATCATAAAACATAGGTAAACCATAAGTAATCTTCATATCTTTTGCCGTGCGACTTAACCTTGGGCTCTTAAAGCTTGTCTTTTAAACTTTAAGTAAGTCTTATAACCTTGAATTCGAATGATTCAACTTTTACAAACTCTGCCGATTAGCACGCACGTGCACGAGACGTTATGCAAAACAGCGTCAAGGAAAGAAAGACTAGGTTGAATTGAATCAACTTTCAGTTTTCAATTTAACCAAGTGACTAACCCAAGAGTCTTGCCGAAAGTCTGGGAAAACAAAACAAGTTTTTATTATGTGGCTGACTTTCTCCTTTAGCCGGAGCAAAAAACCATATCGTTTTATTAAACAAACTCCACGCATATTTCAACTCGGCTTTCAAAGCTCACGTACATGTTTCAATATGCGCTGGTGCATGGCATATACATTTAAGTTCATTCCCGTACGTGTTCGTACGTATCCTATCCTTTGACAGAGCGAAAACTTGAGCACTATACCATCATGACCCGAACTTTATTATCTTTTCCAAGAACAGCACAAGATGCAATAAGCGTAGAATAATTCAATTGCTGATTTTTTTTCTCAAGTAGCATCAGCATTATACGTACAACTTATTTCCCTATGATGGCTCACGTTCTCCTCGCATCAAGCCTACAAAGTTTTCCCGCGATGCTAAAACAGCAAAGAGAATATGGCAACGGATTAATTTTCCCCCATGCTGTAATCCGATTCTCTTCCAGCTTCAGGCAACAGATGAACTTTATCCTCTAACTCTTAGGATTTTATGCAAATTCCAAACAGAGACAAATTATGAGCAAGTACACGGAGAAAGTTATTTTAGCCCCAGGCAGCAAGAAATAAACCCCTCCCATTATTCAAACTTGTTCAATACGAGTCTTATTGAATCTAGAACTCAAGTTCAGTTTTTTCATCTCTTCAGCTCGCGCTAGGGGATTCTCGAACTGAAGTTAAGTAACGAAAAGAATATTTTCGTCGAACGAACAACGAAAATAAGCAACATCCCCTGACTATCGTTGTGCTGAGGAATACACGCTCCGTAGTAGCTTCCATGATTATTCTGGAAACTTATATACTATGGAAAAGAGAGCAAATGAAATTCTTTACATCATGCTCACTGTCAGGAGATTAGAATCGTAGTTGGCATGAAACAGCTGCAAGCAGGATTACATGGAACGACTAGGCAAGCATTCATGCATTAGGCTTGCTGTAGTTACATCGATAGGACTTTTTAACCAGACTGTATTGAAACACAAGAACGGCGTATTGAAAGCTATGCTTTACCTTTGAAACCGCCTGCACAATTTTTTTCAGCTCATTGCACACGACTGTTAGATTTAAAGACTTGGTTATCACTACTACAAATTATGAGTTCACAATAGCTCTTTTCAGCAGCTTTAGCTTCCGTACTCCGCCCAATCGCTTTAGTTTCTTAGCAGCTTTGCCAGAATTATTAGATTAGTCAAAGTTGAATAACAAGCAAATAGTGCGTGTACGCTAGAATAGTAATCCTAGTAGGTCCCGTTGCTACTCTACGGTAAGAGCTCAAGGATACGAGCATGGGACTCAACATTTTATGTTGCTAGGCAAAATTAAACATCCATTTTAACCAGAATCCTTTTAAAATCCCCGCTTTTTGGCAACGTAGCAAACCCTTGCATATTGAGACCCTGAACCATTGGGTTAGATTGAGTCCTGGTGTAAGTATTACCTAAGATGTATTTCCATGCCTCTGTTGCTATGGTGAAGGAACAAATGTTAAAATATCCTGTACATTTGTAGTTTTGCCCTGTAGTTCTGCTATCTTGATTGAGTAAATCCGTCCTTTGCGTCTTTCTTTGGCACCCTTATACAGTAATTACAATAATGGCTAAGTAAGTCGTCGCAAGAACATTTATCGCCAAGTGGTAGCTCCAAGCTAATGTAAATCAGGGAGTCCATTCGCTCCCGAGTGAAAGTCCACTTAATCTGGGCGCTTAGGAGGAAAGCTCTCGCGTTTGTTCAAAGGGGACAGCGAAGGCGAACACTTGTTACTCGCAAACATCCAGCGTTTTCCGCATAGAAACACTACTTGGGGCTCGTGGCACTTCTTGCAACCTTCAAAAGGTGTAGGGACGCGGTCTCCCTTCATTCTTGTGGCAGCTGTTTTCTCTCTGTATATAATCCATGC